>OZ010671.1:1068232-1313232 GCA_963932185.1 Troglohyphantes excavatus
AAATGGGAATCCTTTAAATATATTCCCAGTGGCGCTATTTTGAAAAGGACACATCTTTTCTTAAGAAGTGCTCTTATATATATTTCTAAAAATGGTCATATCACATATTTATATCAAGTCAACATATATTTCTTAAAATGGTCAGATCATTTGGGGATTTTGAGGACGGAAAGAAGGGCTGCAATTCGGACATAAAAGGGCAGGAGGGCGCAATTTTCAAAATAAAAAGATACGTGCAACAAACCTCTCTACACAATTTTTTTTTTTAAAAAAATCACTCTCCTATATTTTATTCTTCTGAATAGTTCGCTGGTGTAAATATGCTTGAAAAAGAGAAAGATTCATTTATAAAGAGGGATTTACGAAAATCATTCATTTTTATTCCTTGTTCTTTAGACTCACGCCAGTTGCAATTCTTTTGATTCTCTATGTTCTTTAAAATAAACGAAAACAACGTGATCTCGTGTTTCAAAACATTGATATTTTTTTAAAAAACTTTTTGCTTTACATATCTGAAAACAGATTATGATTTTTTCCCTCTTTGATCATACAAAATTTTGGGGAAAAGAACAGAAAGATGAATAACTATTCCGTAGAAAGAACGCAAATGTCAAAGACGCCCTTGGCATGCGAAGGATTAATATATGCACTGCTCTCCTTAGTAGCGAAATGAGCCCACAGAGTATTAATATTAAAATTATTCCAAATTTTGATCCTTTAATTCAGTTAAAAATATTACTTGAAAACTTAATTAGAATTTTTCATTCGAAAATTAATTTTAACACAAGCGATTCAGCCTTCGTTGACACGCTATTAGTAACTATTCTTAACTCAAGAAATTATTTTTATTTCCGACAGGCAGTGGTGGAGTTGTTGTTTTGTGTTATTTATGCATTTTTTTCATAACTGGGCGAGCTCTCCTTAGGACATCATATTACTTGAATTACATCTGCTGAATTTGGAAAAAGAAACGGGCTCCAATGCGACGAGACCTGTTTTACAACTTTCGAAATGGAGGACAGACATGTGAGAAAGTGGTTTCATTAACCACAAGTTGCACCATTATCGTCTGCTGTCCCATTCTGATAAAAAACGTCGAGGCGAAATGTCCTCCAATCAGACAGCTTGTCGCCTTTCCACAAATGCGAGCTCATAAAACATTCGAACAATGCGCTTTGGGGAAATTCCATTTGACAGATCTGCGTTCGAAAAACATTTCTTAAAATGTGCACGTAAGGTGCGTAAAATGTGCCTTTTTTTCCATCGAACGAAACCAAATTTTGTCAATCGTGCCACACTTGTCAAGTAGATTTTTGCTTGACCCTGCTCATTGCCGTCATACAATTTTTTGGGGGTGGGGGGGGGGGGGGGGGGGGGGGGGGGGGGGGTGAAACAAGAAATTTCTCAACTTGAACGATTCGTAATTCCCAACTTAATAAGCGTTGGGTGCTAGTTCAAGTATTTGTCCTCGTTATCTCACAATAGTTCAAAAATACGGATATTGTTCCGGGTCTGTTCTTCGAGCTAGGCCCCGAACCGTCACCAATGTGTAGCTCAAGTGCAACGTTAATTAACGAAACCAAACTTAACAATTCGAAATTCCCAATTCAACATTGCTAAAAAATTTCAGTTCCAACTAATCGACATTTTTCAACTTTTTTATTGATTAAGTATTATTAAACAGTTCTTTCAAAAGTATTGATTTGTTGGCACGCATGTTCCGATGCAGTGTCCGTTCTGAGGTCTAATTTAATTTTAATCTTACAAGTTGCGAACTTTCTAATCTTCCCTTGCTTTCATCTGCTAATAATATAAATTTCCTTCAGGCATACATTTTTCCAACTCAGGGATTTTTAGAACTCCAAATTCCCCAACTTTTAAGGTTTCTAGATCATTGGGGTGGCATGGGGGTGGTTATATCCCCCCCCCCCTCCTAGTGGTGGCGATTGGGTGGTAAAAGTGTGTGTGGGGGGGGGGGGGGCAAGATCAAGATGAAACAAGTGTGTGTGGAGAGGGGTAGTAATAAAAATGTTGACCATCAAAATAATAAATATTGCATATTTATATTTACTTTCTGTTTTGAGTTAGTGGAAGAAAAGGATACTAACTTAAAATAGGTACGAGTTGCCTAGGCCGATTATTAACCCATTCTCCACTTTTTTTTTGTGTGGAAGTGTACGGCCTGTTGCAAAAATCCAATTAACATTCTTACTTACCGACCTCCAAAGGGATAGGTATCCTTTCCATTTGTGTCAGTGTTGAAAAAGAAATGAGGGAATTTTTCCCTCCTCACCCATCCAATCCTTAAAAAATTTCCTGCAGTTTTTACAATTCTACATTTGTGGCGTGACTTTTGGGACCCTGAAAAAAAATACAATTTCAAACTGTATAGCAGTGCAGGTACGTAGGTATAGATTTTTCATGGGTGTTCAGTTGATTGAGCAACGGATTTTTTTAGGCCTCCCCCCCCCCCCCCTCACCTAAAGGGGCGAATCCTTAACGCAACAAAAAATCAACAAACATCACTCCCCACCCCAACCAATTTTTTTTCTTAAAAAATTTATTAAATTTCGTTCAACTAAACAGGAATACGTTGGCAGAGAAATAACAGCAACAGTTATCATTGTCATTAACTATTTAACAGTTGTTAATTACTATTTTTAAATTTAATAAATCACTTCCTAATTATGAAATAAATTTAAAGAACAAATTTAAAGTTTGAGAATCCTTATAATATATGTGTGGTAACCATTAAGAAATTTCCCAATTTCTACAGTTATCATGGACCATTGTTCAAAACTACGAAGTATTGTTTCCGGGTTTTTCCTTCGAGATGGGCCCCGAACCCGAACCGTCGGCAAAATCCCAATATGCTGGCTCTAGTGCAAAGTTAATTAACCACATCAAACTTTACAATTGAAATTCCCAACTCAACATTGCTAAAAATTCCCAGTTCCAGCTTTATCGACATTTTTCAACTTTTTTATAAGCAGTTCTCCTCAAAAGTATTGATTTGTTGTACGCATATTCCAATGCAATGTCCTTTCAGACGTCTGATATAAATTTAATCTTACAAGTTGGGGCAATTTATAATCTTCCCTATCATTTGCTAAATTTTCTTAGGGAATAAATTTTTCTAAACTCGGGTTTGTAAAACTCTAAACCAAAATCACAATAATAATCACGGGATTTCATTGTCGAATTATTATTACCATTCTTTTTAAATGGATATTTTGGGAAAAGCAAAAAACATCTCATCCGTGTAGGAATAAATCAATCTCAAAACTGAAGTGTTCAAAATATATCTATTCACTGTTAAATTAAACTGGAGCCTCGTTACACATTTTATGAATTGCAATGATAGTCAAAATTTACGAATATCAATGATTACTGGAATACGAATGAATTTTCCAATCATAATAAAAAATATTAAATAATAAATTTAACAATTAATGCTAAATTAAATTGAAGTTCAATCGCATAATATGAAGGACTCATCCATCCGAAAATATTAGTGAATTTAAAAGATTTCGAAATGTAATATATAAATGTTAAGAATCAAGTTAATGGCATCTTTAAACGGCAATAGCCCAATTGCGGCCGAAAGGAGCCAGGTTTACCATATTCTCAAAGAAGAAAACAATTGTTTATCGCCCAGACAAAAGGTTGCCATGGGCCGCAATTGGAACTTTCCGCTTTAAACGTATTTGCACGATGTTGAAAATTCTGTGGCGTAGATTGTGAACAAACAGACAAGCTTTCTTGAAATGGAAATAGTGCCTGTGTTCCTGCTGCTGTCATGTTCAACTTCACATTTGTTCTTTTTATTAAAGTAATTTAAGACTCATGACCCTGCCTTTCCCACCAATCAACAGGCCTATAGATTACGCAATTTGTTCGGAGCCACTAGATTACACAATACTACATTTTTAACAGGACCGAGACTATTTTTAATGCAGGGTCTTTAATGTAAAAAGGTTTCAGATACACATAGATGAAAGAAGGGGGGTTTGACCTATTTTTAAAATTGAACGTCATGTAAAGTCAATTTTCCATGTAAAAGATACGATGTTTGTTTTACCAAAAATAAAAACAGAATGAGCAGATGTGAGGCGCCAACGGATTATGCTGTCTGTCTGGAAATCCCGAAAACAATGATCCTCAATTTAGATAAAAAAATTAATTTTATTTTTAAAATGTGGAATTTTTTTTAAGGAATAACGATACTACGTTCGTTCAAAATTTGCTTTTTCATTTGACTTTCAATGGGAGGGGTTTGAACCCTCCTCGCCCCCCTTACCTATGTGCCCTCTGGTAGTGGGAGGAAGTTGGGGGTTCAACATGTTTCCTTTGTTCGTAATGCAGTAAAACAATTGACTTGTAATTTAGTATTAAAAAGTGCGGGGGCAACCGCCCCCCCCCCCCTTCCCCTCGATTCGCCGCCACTGCTCCCCCCAAGCCCCCTCAGTGCGACGGGCCTGACTGCTAACTTATTACTAAGTAAACACTAATTACACTTATTACTAAGTAATTACTACTAGTAAACACTCAAAAACTCTGTAATCTGAGCCCTGTTCCTTAAGCAAGGACGGGGTAAAGTGGAGCTCGGATATGGGTGTGTAACTTGCTACTAAGACAAAAATTTATCACACAGTATATAGTGCTGCCATCTTTAGAAAATATTGAAAACTAAATAGAACCCGAAAAACAATGAAACGTCAAGTTTAAGAAGGGAATAAAGACCCCAAAAAATTATATCACTCCATACATGCAGGCCCGTCGCACCAGGGGGTTTGGGGCGGAGTCCGACACCCCCAACAATCTGGAAACCCTGAAAGTTGGGAATTTCAACTTCTAAAAATCCCGAGTTGGAAAAATTTATGCCTGAAGAATATTAATATTATTAAAAAATAAAAGCTATGGAAGATTAGAAATTGCGCACAGAGCGGACATTGCATTGGAATATGGGTGCAATAAATCACTGATTGTGAGAGAACTGTTTAATATTACCTAAAATATATATAAAAAAGGTGAAAAATGTCTATAAGTTGGAACTAGGAATTTTCAGCACTGTCGAGTTGGGAATTTCGGATAGTTGAGTTGAGAATCGTTAAGTTGGGAAATTTCTTGTTTCACCCCCCCCCCCCCCCCCGTAAAAAAAATATTTTTTGTGTAACGGCGCTGTATACATAAGTGGTAAGAAAGAAAACGGTTCCTAAGGCACACAGTGGCGGCCCGTGGTCTAAAATGTTAGTGCAGCCGAAAGCATGTGAATCCCCCCCCCCCCCCTATTTTCCATAAACCATACATGAACGGAAATTCTTTATTATTTACTACTCAAATCAAAGTTACCTTTCAATTTTTACGAAATGATAACATGCGAAAGAAATAGAAAACACTTACTTATTTTTTCAAATTAAAGCAATCTTCCTTTTTTTTAAACATGCGAGTCGGTAAATTTTAATTTTAACTTAAATAACAAAACAACAGCAGGACCACTTCCTGAAACAACAGCACACAGTAAATTCATCACGAAAACCTTTTCCGTTTGGAGATATTCTCGTAAGTTATCATTTCAGGCACCCATCCCAGCGTTTCACGGACGAGCCAATCAGCATATCGAATCTCAATTGCAGCTAAAACAAGAAAACTCATTTCGGCTGTACTTTCTCACAAATGCAGTGCATTAGCAATGGGGAAGAATCTATATCTCCATACTACGTAGAGGTTGCCATGCCAACGATGCAGCCGATTTCGAACAACGCTTTTTTGGCAGCATTTTTGATTGAATAGAGTTTTTCCCCTCCTGAATTGTACATTACGGTAACAGGCTTGCTATTTATCGGAGATTTTGTTTACTACCGTAGAAATTTCATTTTCAATTCTAATCTTTATTTAAGAAAATTAGTAAAATAGCTTATTTTAGTTTTAAAATACTGAATTTAGGTGCAGCCCGGATGTACTTGCTGTAGTGGACGAGCCGCCACTGCAAGGCATATATAAGACTTTAAATTTAGCGTAAGTTTTTAAGAAGGGAATGAACAATAAAAAACCCGGTTGAAATGCACAGATTTAAGCGTGGAAACGTCAAGCTTGTACGATATTATGAATCGAAGAGAAACTCATTCAAACAGTCCCAGTTGCTGAGTAAATGTGTGCCCATATTCTTAGTAAACGTTGCGTAAAATTAATTACATTTCTTTTTTCTATTTTCATGCTCAAATCAAATTGAAATGTATACATGTTCAGAAAGCGGGTGGACTCCCACAAGATATGAGAAAAGAGGCTACGATAGCATTCTAGTTTTAATTAGGGGTCCGTGGTTGAATGCTAATTGGGAATCGCTGGATTACAGATCTGTAGCGCGTACCCTAGTGGGTTCAATCCCAGGCAAGAGAGAGGGTTGGACGAAGGGCCCTTTGCTTATACTCCGGCTTTTAAGTATTGCAGTCCAGCTTTGCGCATATGAAAGCAAAGCATTGTGGGATGCATCATTCCACTATCCTTACCCACCTAAATAGCCCAAGGAAATTTCAAGGGAGAATCTGCAGACTACATTGTTAGTATTTTTCTGGAAAATATTTAAATCGAGAACAAAAGATAATTGATAGCTACACATGAAAAAAAAAAAAAAACTGGCGTTTCAGCAATAATGGGATATTTTAAAAATCAGCTGGATAACCGATAACTACTGGATATCCTCATCTTTACTTTAAATCCCAGAGGGGAACATTTGTAGTGGTGCTTTATATATACAAGCTTAAATATATTTTTTAGTATTGTAGTTCATTAAAGAAATAATCTGAGATTGTAACAAAACAACATTGATTGGTGAAACAAGAAATTTCTCAACTTGAACGATTCGTAATTCCCAACTTAATAAGCGTTGGGTGCTAGTTCAAGTATTTGTCCTCGTTATCTCACAATAGTTCAAAAATACGGATATTGTTCCCGGGTCTGTTCTTCGAGCTAGGCCCCGAACCGTCACCAATGTGTAGCTCAAGTGCAACGTTAATTAACGAAACCAAACTTAACAATTCGAAATTCCCAATTCAACATTGCTAAAAAATTTCAGTTCCAACTAATCGACATTTTTCAACTTTTTTATTGATTAAGTATTATTAAACAGTTCTTTCAAAAGTATTGATTTGTTGGCACGCATGTTCCGATGCAGTGTCCGTTCTGAGGTCTAATTTAATTTTAATCTTACAAGTTGCGAACTTTCTAATCTTCCCTTGCTTTCATCTGCTAATAATATAAATTTCCTTCAGGCATACATTTTTCCAACTCAGGGATTTTTAGAACTCCAAATTCCCAACTTTTAAGGTTTCTAGATCATTGGGGTGGCATGGGGGTGGTTATATCCCCCCCCCCTCCTAGTGGTGGCGATTGGGTGGTAAAAGTGTGTGTGGGGGGGGGGGGGGCAAGATCAAGATGAAACAAGTGTGTGTGGAGAGGGGTAGTAATAAAAATGTTGACCATCAAAATAATAAATATTGCATATTTATATTTACTTTCTGTTTTGAGTTAGTGGAAGAAAAGGATACTAACTTAAAATAGGTACGAGTTGCCTAGGCCGATTATTAACCCATTCTCCACTTTTTTTTTGTGTGGAAGTGTACGGCCTGTTGCAAAAATCCAATTAACATTCTTACTTACCGACCTCCAAAGGGATAGGTATCCTTTCCATTTGTGTCAGTGTTGAAAAAGAAATGAGGGAATTTTTCCCTCCTCACCCATCCAATCCTTAAAAAATTTCCTGCAGTTTTTACAATTCTACATTTGTGGCGTGACTTTTGGGACCCTGAAAAAAATACAATTTCAAACTGTATAGCAGTGCAGGTACGTAGGTATAGATTTTTCATGGGTGTTCAGTTGATTGAGCAACGGATTTTTTTAGGCCTCCCCCCCCCCCCTCACCTAAAGGGGCGAATCCTTAACGCAACAAAAATCAACAAACATCACTCCCCACCCCAACCAATTTTTTTTTCTTAAAAAATTTATTAAATTTCGTTCAACTAAACAGGAATACGTTGGCAGAGAAATAACAGCAACAGTTATCATTGTCATTAACTATTTAACAGTTGTTAATTACTATTTTTAAATTTAATAAATCACTTCCTAATTATGAAATAAATTTAAAGAACAAATTTAAAGTTTGAGAATCCTTATAATATATGTGTGGTAACCATTAAGAAATTTCCCAATTTCTACAGTTATCATGACCATTGTTCAAAACTACGAAGTATTGTTTCCGGGTTTTTCCTTCGAGATGGGCCCCGAACCCGAACCGTCGGCAAAATCCCAATATGCTGCTCTAGTGCAAAGTTAATTAACCACATCAAACTTTACAATTGAAATTCCCAACTCAACATTGCTAAAAATTCCCAGTTCCAGCTTATCGACATTTTTCAACTTTTTTATAAGCAGTTCTCTCAAAAGTATTGATTTGTTGTACGCATATTCCAATGCAATGTCCTTTCAGACGTCTGATATAAATTTAATCTTACAAGTTGGGCAATTTATAATCTTCCCTATCATTTGCTAAATTTTCTTAGGGAATAAATTTTTCTAACTCGGGTTTGTAAAACTCTAAACCAAAATCACAATAATAATCACGGGATTTCATTGTCGAATTATTATTACCATTCTTTTTAAATGGATATTTTGGGAAAAGCAAAAACATCTCATCCGTGTAGGAATAAATCAATCTCAAAACTGAAGTGTTCAAAATATATCTATTCACTGTTAAATTAAACTGGAGCCTCGTTACACATTTTATGAATTGCAATGATAGTCAAAATTTACGAATATCAATGATTACTGGAATACGAATGAATTTTCCAATCATAATAAAAAATATTAAATAATAAATTTAACAATTAATGCTAAATTAAATTGAAGTTCAATCGCATAATATGAAGGACTCATCCATCCGAAAATATTAGTGAATTTAAAAGATTTCGAAATGTAATATATAAATGTTAAGAATCAAGTTAATGGCATCTTTAAACGGCAATAGCCCAATTGCGGCCGAAAGGAGCCAGGTTTACCATATTCTCAAAGAAGAAAACAATTGTTTATCGCCCAGACAAAAGGTTGCCATGGGCCGCAATTGGAACTTTCCGCTTTAAACGTATTTGCACGATGTTGAAAATTCTGTGGCGTAGATTGTGAACAAACAGACAAGCTTTCTTGAAATGGAAATAGTGCCTGTGTTCCTGCTGCTGTCATGTTCAACTTCACATTTGTTCTTTTTATTAAAGTAATTTAAGACTCATGACCTGCCTTTCCCACCAATCAACAGGCCTATAGATTACGCAATTGTTCGGAGCCACTAGATTACACAATACTACATTTTAACAGGACCGAGACTATTTTAATGCAGGGTCTTTAATGTAAAAAGTTTCAGATACACATAGATGAAAGAAGGGGGGTTTGACCTATTTTTAAAATTGAACGTCATGTAAAGTCAATTTTCCATGTAAAGATACGATGTTTGTTTTACCAAAAATAAAAACAGAATGAGCAGATGTGAGGCGCCAACGGATTATGCTGTCTGTCTGGAAATCCGAAAACAATGATCCTCAATTTAGATAAAAAATTAATTTTATTTTTAAAATGTGGAATTTTTTTTAAGGAATAACGATACTACGTTCGTTCAAAATTTGCTTTTTCATTTGACTTTCAATGGGAGGGGTTTGAACCCTCCTCGCCCCCTTACCTATGTGCCTCTGGTAGTGGGAGGAAGTTGGGGGTTCAACATGTTTCCTTTGTTCGGTAATGCAGTAAAACAATTGACTTGTAATTTAGTATTAAAAAGTGCGGGGGCAACCGCCCCCCCCCCCTTCCCCCTCGATTCGCCGCCACTGCTCCCCCCAAGCCCCCTCAGTGCGACGGGCCTGACTGCTAACTTATTACTAAGTAAACACTAATTACACTTATTACTAAGTAATTACTACTAGTAAACACTCAAAAACTCTGTAATCTGAGCCCTGTTCCTTAAGCAAGGACGGGGTAAAGTGAGCTCGGATATGGGTGTGTAACTTGCTACTAAGACAAAAATTTATCACACAGTATATAGTGCTGCCATCTTTAGAAAATATTGAAAACTAAATAGAACCCGAAAAACAATGAAACGTCAAGTTTAAGAAGGGAATAAAGACCCCAAAAATTATATCACTCCATACATGCAGGCCCGTCGCACCAGGGGGTTTGGGGCGGAGTCCGACCCCCCAACAATCTGGAAACCCTGAAAGTTGGGAATTTCAACTTCTAAAAATCCCGAGTTGGAAAAATTTATGCCTGAAGAATATTAATATTATTAAAAAATAAAAGCTATGGAAGATTAGAAATTGCGCACAGAGCGGACATTGCATTGGAATATGGGTGCAATAAATCACTGATTGTGAGAGAACTGTTTAATATTACCTAAAATATATATAAAAAAGGTGAAAAATGTCTATAAGTTGGAACTAGGAATTTTCAGCACTGTCGAGTTGGGAATTTCGGATAGTTGAGTTGAGAATCGTTAAGTTGGGAAATTTCTTGTTTCACCCCCCCCCCCCCCCCGTAAAAAAATATTTTTTGTGTAACGGCGCTGTATACATAAGTGGTAAGAAAGAAAACGGTTCCTAAGGCACACAGTGGCGGCCCGTGGTCTAAAATGTTAGTGCAGCCGAAAGCATGTGAATCCCCCCCCCCCCCCTATTTTCCATAAACCATACATGAACGGAAATTCTTTATTATTTACTACTCAAATCAAAGTTACCTTTCAATTTTTACGAAATGATAACATGCGAAAGAAATAGAAAACACTTACTTATTTTTTCAAATTAAAGCAATCTTCCTTTTTTTTAAACATGCGAGTCGGTAAATTTTAATTTTAACTTAAATAACAAAACAACAGCAGGACCACTTCCTGAAACAACAGCACACAGTAAATTCATCACGAAAACCTTTTCCGTTTGGAGATATTCTCGTAAGTTATCATTTCAGGCACCCATCCCAGCGTTTCACGGACGAGCCAATCAGCATATCGAATCTCAATTGCAGCTAAAACAAGAAAACTCATTTCGGCTGTACTTTCTCACAAATGCAGTGCATTAGCATGGGGAAGAATCTATATCTCCATACTACGTAGAGGTTGCCATGCCAACGATGCAGCCGATTTCGAACAACGCTTTTTGGCAGCATTTTTGATTGAATAGAGTTTTTCCCCTCCTGAATTGTACATTACGGTAACAGGCTTGCTATTTATCGGAGATTTTGTTTACTACCGTAGAAATTTCATTTTCAATTCTAATCTTTATTTAAGAAAATTAGTAAAATAGCTTATTTTAGTTTTAAAATACTGAATTTAGGTGCAGCCCGGATGTACTTGCTGTAGTGGACGAGCCGCCACTGCAAGGCATATATAAGACTTTAAATTTAGCGTAAGTTTTTAAGAAGGGAATGAACAATAAAAAACCCGGTTGAAATGCACAGATTTAAGCGTGGAAACGTCAAGCTTGTACGATATTATGAATCGAAGAGAAACTCATTCAAACAGTCCCAGTTGCTGAGTAAATGTGTGCCCATATTCTTAGTAAACGTTGCGTAAAATTAATTACATTTCTTTTTTCTTATTTTCATGCTCAAATCAAATTGAAATGTATACATGTTCAGAAAGCGGGTGGACTCCCACAAGATATGAGAAAAGAGGCTACGATAGCATTCTAGTTTTAATTAGGGGTCCGTGGTTGAATGCTAATTGGGAATCGCTGGATTACAGATCTGTAGCGCGTACCCTAGTGGGTGTCAATCCCAGGCAAGAGAGAGGGTTGGACGAAGGGCCCTTTGCTTATACTCCGGCTTTTAAGTATTGCAGTCCAGCTTTGCGCATATGAAAGCAAAGCATTGTGGGATGCATCATTCCACTATCCTTACCCACCTAAATAGCCCAAGGAAATTTCAAGGGAGAATCTGCAGACTACATTGTTAGTATTTTCTGGAAAATATTTAAATCGAGAACAAAAGATAATTGATAGCTACACATGAAAAAAAAAAAAAACTGGCGTTTCAGCAATAATGGGATATTTAAAAATCAGCTGGATAACCGATAACTACTGGATATCCTCATCTTTACTTTAAATCCAGAGGGGAACATTTGTAGTGGTGCTTTATATATACAAGCTTAAATATATTTTTTAGTATTGTAGTTCATTAAAGAAATAATCTGAGATTGTAACAAAACAACATTGTCAATTAATTTATTGAACATAATTTACATTTCTTCAACAGACTAATTTTATTGATTATACTTAGAGAAATCATATATACAAGTGAGTTATAATAAATATAGAAGACATTCCAAAGGCACATGATTTTCTGAATAACTTAAATGTTTGACATTCACATATATTAAAACATACAGAAGGGAACTCAAGTGAAAGAACACACTTAAAACAACTACAGGGTACTTAATTTCCTGTGATATGATCCCAGTAGCAGAAAACATAGCCTGCGACACGAGTTTATAAAGTTAAAATTGCCTGCAAGTAATTTTTACATAGATAGTATACATCTTTTGTTAAAAAAAAAAAAGACTAAAAAAATTATCTTGTCTTTGTTCTTAACTCATCACTTTCTAGATTAAGTATAATAATCAATCTCGAGTAATAAAGTGTTAACAGTTTAAAATAAGAAAACAAATTAATACCACACACAAAAAAAACTATTCATTTTAATATTCTTTACTTGATTTGCTGCTAATCTAATAGGATCTATTATTTTTAAGGAAAGAATATATTGTTCTTTAGTGAATCTATAATTCTATGGGTGCTAAAGTAATGCACTCATAAAAAGTGCTGATGATGACTTTTGCAAAATAAAAAAAGATGTCTAACCTTTTGCCAAAACTCTGAGATGGACGACCCGCATCATCCCTTTCTGCTACTGAGAAAATGATAATTTTGAAGTACATTTTATTAATAATTATTTGGTTAAATGCATCGAACGGTCATCCTTGGCGACAGCGATATTCGCAACCCTTAGGCAACAAAAACCATTTTCGTTACTTATAACGAACTTACATAAGGGTTGCCAGTTTTGGCACAAATCAGGATGACCATTCATTACATTTTAACCTGTTATTCTTTTACATATTTAGCATAATGTAAGAGTGGGTTCGTTCGACACTGAATTCATATGTGTTTACGCAAGGAGAACCTACTGCATGATAAACAAGTTGAATATTGTTTTCGATTTCTGTTAAGGAAGTTTAGGTAATTTGATAAAAAGACATTGATCACAATTCAGTTATTTTTTCATTCAATTAATAACTTGTTAAATTTCAAAATCGTTAAATATTAAATTTCCCTTCTGTCCTTTACCATCTTCAACCAGAGACACCATCAATCCGAAAAAATCCTCATCAGGCAAATATTGAAAAACATCGCACACAGATGCATACTCCAGGAAGACTTTTTCTCTCAGCCAATCGTAGTTGTGGGGAGTGTATTTAATTTTGTACACACGTATTTTTTTAAGCTTTGCATTCATAATACATCTATCCACCTTATCATATATGATGTCACGGAATAATGGGAACGCATTATTTTCTTTTATCCTCAGCAACTGATCAATATCATAGTTGTTCAATGGTGGCCTGTGCATGGCTGCTTCATTTCCAGGAGAAGAATATTCGTTGAGGAATGCCCGTAACGTATAACCTTCGCCAACGCTCGTAGATTCTATTTTCAGGAGCTCATCGACGCAATCTCCCCAGTATTTCGATAAACTTCCAAACATCTCGTAGCCCTCAATCAAACCTACCATGTCCAAGTCGGAGTTCTGAAGTAAACTGTACTTCAGTACTATTTGAAATATGCCCAATGCTTGACGATTCCACACTACACATTGATCTAAGATTATTTCTAGTAGAGACTGTCTGCTTGTCACTCCACATTGGGCACCAGCAGCTAACAGAACTCTGATTTTATTCATATTCGAAAGGATGTCTGCAGTTAAATCCCACGACAAATGTTAACAGTTAAATCCAAAGGAGTTTCACCATGCTCATTCTTTGCATTGACTGCAGCACCATTTTTCAGCAACAACTTCATAATGTACTTACAACACTGACCATTGTTTGCAGCCCAATGCAAGGCAGTTTGCCCTCTCGCATTCACGTTGTCCGCTCGGACACCTAGGTTTATCAAGAGTTTCACAGCACTGCGATCACACCAGTCCCGATTCTGTAGAGCAAGATCAAGAAGGTTGTTATTGGAACCGTCCACCACATTCACATCTGGGAAATGATGAAGCAGAAACCTTATTGCACTCATCTCATAATGACACCCTTTCAGAGCACCTTGTAGTGCTGTCAGGCCATCGTTATCAACTTTATCTAATGGAGCGCCTTTCTGAAGAAGAAAATTGATATGATTTGTAGTAAACATATTCTTAAGGTTATAGACTACACGAGGCGAATCTGTTGCACAGAGTACCGGAGATTCGTGTCTTGTGCAGGCATTCAACAAGACTCCTGCCGCCAACAGAATTTCGATAGAAGGTATATCAATGCACCGGTACAGAGAGTGGCACATTACAGATCGGCCATGTCGGTCGATTGCGTTCACGTCCGCCCCCCTTTCGATGAGCAGACGAACAACATCTTCCTTTAGTGTTGGGCATGGGTCATCGACAGCGCAGTGGAGTGCAGAGTCGTGTGCTGCACAACCATTCAGAGGGCACCCAGCATTCGACAACAGTTGTATGACGTCTTTCGAAGCACCTGTATGAAGAGCAATGCAGACAGCAGATCGGTTTTTAAACAAATCGAGAACGTTGGCCCCATGTTCCAGTAAAAGGTTGATGACTGATTCGTCTCTGTGATATTCAATAGCAACATGCAATAGGGAGCGACCTTTTCTGTCCTTGAAATTGACGTCAGCGTCATACCTCAGCAACAGTTTGATTATATCAATTGGAAAGCTTTGGTGAATCACCGCATTATACACGGGCGTTCGACCGTCACTATCCTGTTTGTTTACACAAGAAGAATCCAGTTCAATGCAGCATTCAATATCCTTCAAATTGAAATCGTCGCCATACTTGAAGATGCTGCAAAGCCAAGTATCAGGAAGCTCATTCATGTTTCAAGAAGTCGGAACTTCCTAAAATTTAATAAACTAGGGGGCTCCGCCCCCTGCTCCGCTAACGCTTCACCAACCCCCGGAGGATTGCTACGCAATCCTCTATAGTTTGCTTCGCAAACAATACCGGCTTCATACACTGTAGACAATGACAATGTGTCCTAACAACAATACTTTTTTTAGTTATATAAATTATTGCTGGCAGTGCCGTCACACAAATTTATTTTTGGGATGTTGAGACAAGAAATTTCCCAACTTAACGATCCGAAATTCCGAAAGTGAACGATTCAAAATTCCCAACTTAAGGACGTCAGGTACCAACTCTAGTGTTGTCCTCGTTATCTGACAATTGTTAAAAATATGAGACATCGTTCCCGGGTCTATTCTTCAAGAAAGGCCTCGAACCAAAGCGTCCTTGATGTAGTAAGTAAATACGTACCAATAACCAATCAAGGACGCTTTGTTCGAACCAACGCCAGTAGTTCAATGTGCAGCTCTAGTGCGACGTTAATTAACCAGACCACACTTAACGATTCGAAATTCAAAACGCAACAGTGCTAAAAAATTCCCAGTTCCAACTTATAGACATTTGTCAGCTTTTTTATAGGTAATATTAAACAGTTATCTCGAAAGTATTGATTTATTGCACGCATGCTCCAATGCAGTGTTCTGTTTTGAGGTCTAATTTAAGTTTCATCTTAATACAAGCTGGGCAATTTCTAGTCTTCCATCGCTTTCATTTGCTAATAATATTAACTTTCCTGAGGCATAAATTTTCCCAACTCAGGGATTTTTAAAACTCGAAATTCCCAACTTTTAAGGTATAAAAGTTTACAGCCCCCCCCCCCCCCCCCCCCCCTGGATAACTGGAAAATCTCAATTGCTTCAACGCAATTGTTTCTACTCATTGAAAAGCGAAACATGTGTAAACAAACAGTAGCATAAACGCGCCAATCTTAAATAATTCGCCAACTTTTATTTATATAAAGTAAGATTATTGAGAATTGGCGTTAATAATAATTTCCCGTTAAAATATATAATAAGCTACAGGATTTAGATTTACATACATGTTGGCATTTTGCCAACGTTGGCATTTTGCTCCGAAATATCTTTTAATAATAATTATAGTACTTCACATAAATAGTTACATCTAATTTATTTTTTAAGATAGAATTTCAGTATTGATACCATTCAAGAAAGGAAGATTTTACGAATTTAACTATATTTTTTTAACGGGAAAAAAAAATATTTTTGAACTACTTAGAGCAGTTTTAATTTATCACTTAAAATTTTACGCGTAAAATTGACGATTATTTCAGACATTTCGTCAATTAATTAAAAATTTATAACTACAAAACTAAATCGAAATTTGACAAACGCTCTGGATCATTTGTAGCCAATAGTTTAATCTATACCCCTAATTTTTTATTTATTTTTTTGTTGAAAATTGGAAGACAAGTATACAAAAATGTATGAATTATTTTCAAAATGTTCTAAAATCATGAATTTAACATAAAATAACGTCTAATATACTGATCGTATTGAAAAACAAAAACATTCATCTTATTACCCAAACATTTCTTAATAAACTGGCATAATTTCATAATTTTAGGACATTTACTTTTTAGGATGCAAGCGGAACAATGAGACAAAAATTCGCAAATTAAAATTTTCTCGAAATATCCGACATTTTTCCTTTCTTCACTATTTTTTATACCTAACTTAATTGACCACATCTAATTTAATTGTAAAGATAGAACTATAATCTTTATAACATCGGAAAGATGAAGTTTTAACGAACATTAATATATTTTTTTAATAAGAAAATATGTAATTTTAAATGACTTATAGCAATTTAGAAATCACGTTTCAAAAATGAGGGCGAAAAAACTTCAAAAAGTGGAGCGTGTTCAAAGGTTTAAAAAATTTATAAATCCAAAACTAATTCGAATTTAAAAAAATGCTTACTTGGATTTCCAGTTCAAACCTATTTGTACACTCCCTAAGAAAATTGGATCTCTCCTCTTAATAGTGTTTCAGAAACTCGACGGACAAAATTACTTGTAAGCGAAATTTTATCAACGACGACTTTAATATTAAATAACTTATTAACTAATAACAGTATTGAAACAAAAATATATTCTTCTTATTTATCAAACATTTCTTAACAAATTCACTTAATTTCGTAATTTTAGAACTTTAACATTTTGAGATACGATCTGAATAACATTGAAAGAACTGAAAATTCCCCCTAGGGCCGACTTTTTCCCCCTAGGGCTTACTTTTTTTTAAAATAGAGAGATATATATATCGAACGACACAAACAAGCTAGGAGAAACAATCAGGGTTGCCAGATCTAGCAAAACAGTTTACGTATTTAGCGCCAAAAATTACAGTCCATTCGGAGAAATTACCGTACATTTTAATTTTTCTTGAAAAACTTTTTTTTTATTGTTTAAGTATATTAGTTACTGCTTTTAATTCAAAACAAACATTGTTACGAAATTGGAAACTAAAATTATACAAAAAAGGTCTTTATTTTAAGTATACAAAAAATAAGTAAAATAATGGCGGAGTTTTATAAGACGTTGGTTGGTTTGGTTTGTTTAAAAAAAGTCGCACTAGAGCTGCACAGTGGGCTATTGGCGACGGTTCGGGATCTATCTCGAAGGGAAGACCCGGGAACACTTACACATTCACTCACACATTCATTCATACCTGCACCTCGTTATTTTAGAACCATGGTCAGATGACGAGGAAACACCTGAACTGGCACCCAACGCCTTCAATAGACGTCGGGACTTTGGACCCCGATCAGATTTATCGTGTTCCAGTCCCGTACACACGCCAGTATAATTTGTTGGATATTCTGGACGACTTTCTAGTATTTTTGTAGCGAAGCTGGCAACCCTCCGATCGCAAGATCACTACTTTTTTACTTTTCTATGTCAAGTCCATCGCACGGATTCGAACCACCAATCCTCTGATTAGTAGCTGAACGCCTTATCAACTGAGCAACTGGGGCTCATATCTATATTCAACTGTCCTGTATTTTCGCATTATAGTTTATTATTAAACAATATTTTTCGCCATTCGGATATAACGATCAAATTATGACAGCCCCTTAAACATCGCTATAAGCGACTTTTACTGTATATGACTAAACACAAATCAAAAATTTCATAATGGAGTTTTAAAAAATACGAATTAATTTTATCTAAAATATTCCTGTCGTTTTTGTTACTGGACGCAGCCCTCCCCCCCCCCCCCCCAAAAAAAAAAGGGCGAAGGGGCACTGTGCAGTGGAGGCACGCGTCGCAAACCCTTAAGAGCGGCGACCCTGGATTCGTCCATAGCTATTAATCAAATAATTTTTATAATTTATTTTGAATATCTTTCTAAAATGACATTTAGTCTTAACAAAGTAAAGACGATGGGATTTCAAGCAAGAGGAATTATTTTAAAATGTCGCCAGCTATGTGCGTCGAAGAGGCGTTTCTGGAAATTCCAGGGACTAAGGACACATTATGTATACATTATACTTATTAAATTTTTTTTATAAAAACTTATACCCAGAAAATACCGTCCCCACTTTACCCCAGCGTCTTCCCTCCCCCTAAAAAAATAACGACCTGAAAAAATCCCCCCCAAAAATTTTGATGGCACAACCTGCGCTATGATCCCCCCTGCGTGGGCATCCCTGGTTGTATATAATCAGAATAACAGCGAAATTTGGAAAAATGCTTTTATGTTGTCACAAAGAATACTTCACATTCGATGTGTAAAGCTATCTCATTGTATAGTTGAAATATTTCTACGTTTCGGCCTCTTTTAATAACAAATACTTAAAAATTATAATATGGAAGCTATATCTCTATGAAACTCTTTTGACGTTGGGATTGTTCTTTCCTTTCGGTGTCAACAGCGGTCTTTTTCATCTTGACGTAAAACTCGCGGATTATAAATATTTGAATTTCAAATTATGAATTGTTTTAACGACATAAATTAATTATTTTCAATTGATGCAGTCCAATGTTTATTCAAAAACAAGTCGAATCAAACCCACAGCTCAAATTTCTGTAAGCTCTGTTATCGTACATGCACAAAAATCCTGGTGTGGCCTTGGGTTTCCACAGTAGCTCACAAAAGAAGTACTCAACGCAAAGCCGCATGTTGGGATACTGACAACAGTGTCATTATGCGATGAATTTGAAAATCGGTCGGAGCCTACGGTGTAAAGAAGAAGACGGAGGTGATTTCGCAAGATCTCAAGGGAAGTAAGATATACAGCAACCTTAAAGTAGGTACAAAAAAACCCAGCTGACAGTGCGTTTTCAACAAGGATAGCGTTATTTAACACACGAATTTCAAAGCATAAAAACACAAATATAACCGGTTGGGCAGTGGTGAGATAGTAGAATTTCCAAATCTGTAAACGACGCTACTATTTCCACTTCATATAGTAAATTAAATTACAAAATAAATTATCGCCAAGTATTGATACTATAGTAGTGCTTTGAAATAGCTCCAAATACTTCGCCAGCAGGCACGGGGAGGTTTGGAGGGGAGTCCGACCCCTGACGAAAATCTAGAAACCCTAAAAGTTGGAAATTTCAAGTCATAAAAATCCCCGAGTTGGAAAAGTTTATGCCTGAAAAAAGTTAATATTATTCGCAAATGAAAACTGGGAAGATTAGAAAATGCCCAACTTGTAAGATTGATTGCGTGAACAAATCAATACTTGCGACAGAACTGTTTAATATAACCTAACATATAAAAAAAAAGCTTAAAAATGCCAATAAGTTGGAACTGATAATTTTCAGTTGATAATTTCGAATCGTTGAGTTGGGAAATTTGTTGTTTCGACCCCTCCAAATTGTTTTTGGTGTGACGGCACTGTTCGCCAGCACCTACTTTTTAAGCGATTGCTTACTAAGCATTGCAAACCGATTTAGACTTAATCGCACCTCCACCTATTCTTCTTTCCTCCGGTCGGAGCGCACAAAAGAACTCATCAGCGGAATATAGATTGCTGCGCAGAATTCACGGAGATTAAGAAGATGGTGGAGGTGTTTTGGGAAGATTTGACAGGAAGTAAAACAGCAATCTCCAAGTTCTAAATAGTTCAAAATTACTAGATAGTGTTTTCGTTTTGGTTTGGTTAATTAAAATAACACTAGAGCTGCACATTGGGCTATTGGGGCGGTTTGGGGCCTATCTCGAATGAAAGGCAGGGGAACAAAGCCTCGTATTTTTGATTGTTTTTGATTTTGTTAATTAACGTCGCACTAGAGCTGAACAGTGGGCTATTGGCGACGGTTCGGGGTCAATCTCAAAGGAAAGACCCTCGTATTTTTGAACTACAGTCAGATTACGAGGACAACATTTGATCATGCATCGACGCAACCTCAATAGGCGTCAGGACATTGGACGCCGATCAAATATAATGTGCACCAGTCTCATATACCAAGGCTAAACTAGCACAGACAGGCGTAGAAATTGCAGGTAAGTTCGGACCACGTATTGTTACTCGCAAGTACTAAACCGTCGTCAATAGCTCACTGTGCAATTGTAGTGCGTATGTACGTCACCCAATCAAAGACAATTTTTTTACAGTTATATTAAATTACTAATTTGGCATCATACAAATTCCGATTTGTGCTTGCACGGAGTACCTATTTCCACCAAAAGCAGCCTAAAAAACTTCTGTTTTGAGGTTCTGATTGGCTCGTCGCAGGTGTTTGACCAATGGAATCTGTTTTCGCATATGATGATACATCGGTCGTTTAGGTGTAGTTGTCCTGTTTTTTTTTTTGTGTTCTTTTTGCCAGAGACGTCAGCTGAAGTTCACGATCATGGCCGAGCGCAGGAGAAACAAAAAGAAAAAGGAGGTAAATTTGTGATATTCATAATGTTACTAGGATAGAACTAGATGCTTAGAATTACACATTATTTATTCTAAACCATAGATATATTGGATAATTCTTGCATTGTAATATGGGGAAAGGGACTTACGTCAACGTCATATGCTTTGTTGTCACTTTTTTCCCCTCTAGATCTTTTCAGTAAAGGTCTGCTTTTAAAGAAATTTCTAATTCAGAATGTTAGAATATTTATTTTGAAGCCTAATTTAAATAATCAGCGATTATTCTTTTCAAATTGTTGTGCTTACCTTAGTCATGTAAACAAAGGATTTGTCGCAAGCTTTTTTTTTTTAAATATTTGTATCATGTGTTGTGAAATCGCCCAAGAAAAAAAAATTACTTTAAATTATTTTACCCAAATAATGTAAGATTTGATTCTTTTTCATTAAGAATTTTGAGTATATGCAAGAATTAAAAAGTTATTATATTGAAGAGATTTTAGTTCCAGATTCTGTTAAAGGTACAACTGCAGTTTTAGTGTTTTTTAAATTGTATGATTGGGCATTGTTAAAAAAAAATAACATAATTAATTCATTAGTTTTAAATTTGCAATGCAATAAAATTTAGAGAGGAAAGAAAAAGATGGCGGTGAACTCGAGTCCAAAATCGATTTGTTATGTAAAGTAAGTAATCGCTTAAAAATTAAGCGAAAACAAACTCTTGGTGAAGTATTTGGCACTATTTAATAATTTAACTTGCCCGTGAGGGGGAATAATTGAAACTTTTATTGATTCGGATCTTGTACTATATTCCACAACTGCAAAAATTTTCATCAAATAGCTTTAACATATGATTTTTACGAATAAAATAAAGCAGCCTAATTTTTTTAAATGTAGGTTTGCTATCTTCACATTAAATCTTGCTAAATCGCCTCCATCTTATGCTTTCCTTCGTGAATAAAATGACTCGAATCTGCCAAAAGTGCCGAGTTTGAATTTTAAAGACTTGTTATCGACCAATCATTTTTTTTATTATGTAATTAGCATTAGATTAATTTTTTTGTGGCCCAGAGGGTGCTTTATGTTTACATGTCGAATAAAGCCACAAATCTATACAGCTTCAGGTTAAAATGCAGTGAACGGTAACCCTGAGTTAAAGTAAAGATTAAGGGGGACACTATGTCGATAAGTCGAAAGATATTTTTTCTATAACACATTCTCTTTCCAAGGTGCTCCAGTATATAAATTTAGACCTGAATGGAGCCTTGCAACACATCCAATCTATTATAGACACAGTAAAAAGAAAATATGCAGACAACGAATTTAAATGGCTTTATGCTGAACTTTGCGATACGTTCAAATCTTTGGATATTAAACTGGCATCAAAACAAAACCATCATATCAATCCAGAGCAGTACTTTCACCAAACTATATGTATATTCCTTTCTTAAGACTATTTCTCTTTTCAGATGAGTGAGAGATTTTCCAAATACAAACATACCCTTGTCTCCATTAGTTAAATACTTCTGAAGAACTGTGTAAACAATAATGCATTTTTTCGCATGTATTCACAGTTTCTTGACCTTCAGAATTTAAAAGGGGAAGTAGATGTCTGGAAATCAAAGTGTGACCAATACGATTCTCTCTGCAGACAGGATACAGCCTTCAGCACTGGAAGACTGACTAAAACCGAATATTCATTGTTCGTTCTCGATATTAGGGACACTTCCAATCACTACTGCAACTGCAGAGAGGACATTCTCAATTCTAAAAACTGCTTCTAGGAATTCTTCATAGGGAAAATGAATCTCTTTGTATACAAGCAAAGCAATTAAAAATTTACTCTTTGTCACAGAAGCTAATTAGTAGGGATGAAACGGATATCCGGTATCCGGCTGATTTTTAACTATCCGATATCCGGAAGTAAAGTGTCGGATATCCGATTTACCAAGTCGGATATCCGGATGAATAAAACATCAAAGATTTTTTTTGTGGTGCTCAATTATCTTTAAGTATTTAAGATTTAAGAGCTGTTTTGATGAAAAAAAATCCATGTAGTTTTTATTAACAAACTTTGGCTGTACGTCTTCTTTCTGACTTGACAAGAGAATACATGAGCCGTCTAACTTCAAAACCAGACGGATCCATTTTCATAAATTTTACAGGAGACACAGAAAACGTTTGACAAGTTATTGATTCAAAGTCACTGGAATCTAAACCCATGACTTTGAATGCATTTTTAGACTTGAATCGTACACTTTTGTTCCATACTGCTTTGCAATGGGATGTAGTGTGTTATGGTTAAAACCATAATTGGTTAATTTTTAATTCCTCTTTTATTTAATTTAATTTCAGACTCCCCTAATTGTATTAATTAATTTATGTAATATTGATGTATCCTATTTAATTGTCAAACTTGTACTTGGGAACCTGCACTTTTGATTCCATTTAAGCCCAAACGTAGATTTCCCCCTTTTTCATAACCCCCTAAGAGCTTTTTAGTTGTAAATGGGGTGATAACCCCTGTCTGAAGTCTTTTCCACCCTTTTGGGTCCCCACATCGGCCTCTCCTCCTGTATCATGTTACACATCTGGGGTCTGGTATGTCAGTTTGACTTCGTGTTTTTGAGACCGTTTTACGTACTGGTCTGGAATTATGTTTAACTGTAACCGAAGTTGTAATTGTAAATTCTCTGATTGGCTGAGAGGAAAATTGATGTGCTAGTTTTGAGGGATCTGGCAAGGAGGTTTTGGCGATTTATTGGAAAGCGCACCTTTTGACGTGACTTTTTTAACGCATCTTTCGAAGCCTCAAGACGTACAGGAGTGTAGCTCCCGTCTTATAAACGCGGACCGTGTGTCCTTTTTCAAAACCCGATGGGTTAATATCGTGCAATAGCCGCCGATGCTGATGCGGGGTTAGAAGAATTACGTAACCGCCGCCACCAACCTCAACGATGCTCGAGAGTCACCCATTCCAGTAGATGTTGCCGGGTTAACTGCAATAACCTCAGCCACCCATCGACGTAGCACCCAGAGGGATGTTCCCGTCCTCTGCCGTTGCCTCTGATGTCAGCCCTGGACGCCTCCCCCATCACCCGTCAGGCCTGTGATCCTCGCCCAGAGAAGGTCCCATCCACCAACCACCTCTGAACTGGATTTCTCTGCTAGACGACCACCACTGGCTGACGCCTTTTGACCGATCACCTCTGAAGCTGACATCGGAGTTGACACTCCGTCGAAGGATGTGCCAAGTACCACCCCCCTTTTTGTCCACCTCCCAATCTTGGACACTTAGTATGGCCGTAGCGGCTTGGCCATGTTTTCTTTTTTTGGGGGGGCACTCGTATTGTATTCGCCTTGATCTCCTGCCACATCTCTCTCGACGAAATCAGCTGAAGGTAGTAATTTTTAATTTTAGTTTACCCTCCCCCTTTTAATTTATTTAGTTTTAACTTGTTTGGCATTTTGTAAGGTTCTTAAGTGTTCCGTTCCCTTTTTAATTTTAGTGTTTTAATAAATTTGTTTTCTTTTGGTCACAATTTTTAGTCTTGTGTTACTTTCTGTTCAAAACTATACGATCACGCCAGGTAAATTCTTAAAATAAACAACGATTAATATTATCGTTCTTCTTTTCTTTCTTTTAATAGTAGGTTTTATTTAACCCGTAATAGTAACTACAACAGTGCATTGAGAAGTTGTCACAAAAATGATCTAGATCTGGATTTGAAACTAGATGGTTCCCATCACCAAGAGACTCCAAATTATGTCAACAAATTTAAGAATGATTAAATTTGCAATTTTTTTCTGAATCTACTGTAAAAAGGGTCTACTGTATTAAATTTCTGCCATTTGATAGTATTTAGGGAAACCTGCAAACATTTCAAGTGGGAGGTTGTTGCTTTGTTATCTAGACATTGTTTGTGTCTAGGACCACCTGAAGGACATTGGTGAGAAGCCCTCCAAGGAGGAGTTTGCAGTGGCCAGGTACTTGAAGCAGAAGTTGCCAGAGAAGAAGACCACCCTTCTAGGCCACAAGGTGGAGTACTTCATCGGTAAGTTTCTTATTAACCTTTTCCATTATTCATAAATAACATTACTGAAAATTAGATCACTTCTAAAATCCAGCGTAATTTGAAATACGTTGCTTTTGTGGCCGTGTCCAAAGATTAGCTTGCCCTCAAAGTTGATATGAAGTAATTTTGTACCTTACTTGACCAATATAGAGTTATTTTTGCAATTAGAATCTAAGTTACCCACTATGAAAAGCTCCATTCAATTCATTTGGGGGGGACGAGGTGGACTAGGTGTTAGAGTAACAGACCCATAGCAAGGGTTTGTTTAGGAAACATTTGGGTCCGTTAACGAATTCTTCACAATTTCTTTTATCTTTAAAACACTCTTTTCAAAAAATTTGTTTTAAAAATGGACCCTTCATAAAAATGTTTACTTTAAAAATGGAGTTTTCAAATTTTTTTTCCAAAAGGAAGTTTATGTTTTAATGAACTTTTGGTATTTCATTAAAACAGGACCTTCATCTTAAAATTTGTATAGAGAGGAACTTAATACTTATTTTAGTTTTGGAAAATTATGTTTTTACAATTTTACAAAACATGCCTGTTTAAAAATACCTGAATTTAGCTGATTTTTAATTCACAAAATCATGAATTTTCACAATTTAGCAAAAACAGGACCCTGTTTCAATGTTGAGAATGCAGCATACTCGTGATTGGAGAGTTACCAGTTTCTTGGTCTATCCTGAAACAAACGTCGACTGTTTATATAAGACTAGTGCACATTAAGTCTAGTGGTACATAGTCCAAATTTATTCAGGCACATGGGATATGTGCTCCAGTGTTGTTATCATCATCTGAACACTGTCCAAAATGACTCGAATCTTCCCCTTGGGATAGATCCCGAACCGTAGCCAACCGTTGTGTAGCTCTAGTATGAATTTCTTCCAAACAGCCAATTTATTCGTTTTAGAGTTCTTGCATGATGGACAAACAAATATATTTTCTAAAGACTGTTTCTTTGCGTTATAAACAGTTGAATAAAATATGTAGAATTTAAACCCATACATACGCAACTTATTGATAGCTTAAAAGATTTATTTAAGAGGGTATTAACTATACTATTTAGTTTTTATATATTAATCCACTAATGCATCAGATGAGAGTATAATTTTTTTAAATAACAATCATCTTCTTTTCCCTATCTTCAAATTATTTTTAAACTTACAAATATTCTTTATAGTCTTAAAAATGATTTTCTCTATAAATCTTAATAAAAACATGTCTAATGCAAATCATTGGATTGAGAAAAAAAATTTCAAGATTTGAATAATGGAACAAGTATACCACTGTATGGAATCCATTTGTGGTGTTTGTTCATCTGTATATGTATTGCCTCGTGAGATATGCATCAAGTGAAACTCTCATGTGCCTTAGGAATCCGAAAGTAATTTATGTATTGATGGAGTTTCCTTCATTTGCAGGCCCCAATATAAATTCTCAATTGGAATGTATTTTTTAGGTTATTTCATACTTTTATTTAATTTTGTTCCATTTGATGTATTGTTAAATCTTTTATTTTATTATATTCCAATCTTATATAATTTTTCATTCAAATTTTTAACACTTACAAAGCTGTATGACAATATACTTGGCCAATCCCCAGTTTCAACAGATCAGGTACATTTAACTATCTTTTAAGCATTGCTGCAGCTTGAAATTTTGCATGTTTCCTCCAGGATTTTATTACATTATTTAGTCACAATAATTACTTATTAATTTAATCATTTAATTTTAAATGGTTCCTTTTTATTGTATCAACACAAAATAAAGTGGGAAAACTTTAACCTAAACTACTATTTTAAGCTTTTCTAGTTTCATTAGGATAGGTCCAACACATGAGATTAACGCTACCAAAATATGACCTTTAGGCTAGCCACACGCTAGACAATTAGGTTGAGACTTTTAATCCACTGAGCAACAGAATATCATATGTCAAACTAAAAAAAATCTCATGACAAAGAAGGGGATATGTGATATGTTAAGTCTATGAAACAGATCCCCTTTTTACATTCAAATCAGGGCTGCCATGTCTCAGATTCCGCAATTGCTAAATTGTTTATTATTTGCCAAAAATGTTCATTCGATATCAAGCGAAAGAATATTTTGTCCAATTAAAAAGTTGCTAAGTGAGAGGATAAAAATTGTGTTTTCCAATTGTTGGTCACTAAAAAAATCCAGTTTTAATGTGCAATAATGGCTAGTGCGTGGCTAGGCCTCAGGTCACAGCCTCGGGTTATCATACACAATGCTTGTCATCGTCATGCATGTCGTTTGAGGGATATAACTGTTCTACATGTGATATGTGTGCCCTGCTTGAGTTGTGCTTCCTTCTTGTTGTGCAGCCTGCAAAGCAGTGGACCTCCTCACAGACTCTTCATGGGCGAAGGAGCACAAGAAGGGGGAGCTGAACTTCTCCAACAGAGACATAGCCATCGACTTCATGGCCAGGTGAGTGGGACGGCTTTACAAACATACAGGTTTAAAAAGCAAACTTCATCCTTTTCATCTTGCACTCGAAGAACACGTGTGATATTTACGTTCTTTTTACGGAACAGTTACACCCTTTCTGTTCTCTTTAAAAGAGATTGTTCGTTTTATTAGGGCGGACAATTAGAAAATAAAAAGTTACGTGTGAAGCTGAATGTTAATCTCGGTATATGCTAAACATATATTTAGTGCTGAGTTGGGAAACAAAACTTTTTCCAAACATTAAAACATATTAATTATATAAAAATAATCAAAGCATAATATTATATCAAATCTATAGTGCATAACTTAATTATTATTAAAAGTATTATTTTTGAAAAAATAAGTTATTTTTTAATAACAAATTTTAGGTATTTACAGATAATGGTTTTACAACTTTATAGTGGGGGGGATCACTGTTTCTGCCAAAGTTAGACTCCATTGTGCAACACATTAAATATATAAAAAAATAAATTAAATCTGTCTTTTTTTAAAAATAATCTGTCAAATGTAAGTTCCATCCTACAGAAGGTAAGTGATCCATGCTATTTATTACCTAAACTAAGAAGTTTAAAAAAAAAAAATATATATATATACTAGCTAAATTGAATGGAATCACTTTTAATAGATTTTGTGTATTTTGGAAAAAATTTCTTTCGTTCAGGTAACCATGAAATGCTTTAATCGGGCGTATGATTTAATTTTGGCTAAAAAAATGATGTAATTATTAATTTAGCTTTTATAATTACATTTTTATAGCTCTAATTAAATTTACTTAATCTATAAAAAAAATACATTTATTGTATTTTACAAATTATTTTACAATACAACTATTTTCCTCCATCAAAAATGAAAGTTTTGCAAGAATTTTCTTTGAAGTGAGATTTTTACCTTTTTTTGTGAATAAAGAATTTATTTATAAAAAATTTTACCAGCAAATGCAATTAGTTATTATAAACTTGAGAATAGATGTTGCATTGTAATTACCTATTTTATCCGCATTACAGGTTACTGGAGCACAAGTTTTTCCACCGTGCCAAAAAGATCGTCGTACAGAAGGAAGTGAAGAAGAAAAAAAATGCAGACGAGACTGCTGAGAAGGAGGCCACACCCAAAGAGAAGGACTCTAAGAAGTCGCCCAAAGAGAAGACGGAAGGCGGAGAAGAGAAGGACGGAAAGAAAGTGAGTCCCTTTTCTGTGACATCTACTTGCAAGGTACAAAATTAGCAACCAACCAATGCACAAATTTAATTCCTCAAAAGTTTTATGAACAATAAATATAAAAAAAAGTGTCAACTAACAACGGGCTCAAACCCCAGAAGGTTGCTCCAGTCTGGTATCTTCACACTATTTTTCAATGTCGATGAATATTCAATGGCAATTTGTTCCATTTCATGGTTACTCTATTATATAAAAAAAATTGCATTTTCTCTTTTTGATTAAGGCCTGTGTTGGCCAAATGGTGTAGGTGTTGGACTAGTATCTGATGGGCTCTGGCCAGCATGTTCGCAGAAATCTGGTAATTGGAGGGTTGTTAGAATCGTTCCATTCCAGTACCAAAATATGTCCAGCATGGTAAGGGGATTGGTGCACTTTAAATCCGCCGTGATCCAATGTACTTTCCCTATGTGAAGTTTTAAGTTGTGTCTCGTGTGTTGTCCTTGTCATCTTGTCATGGTTAACATTTACGAGGCATCTTTGTTCGATGGTCTTTCGAGATAGATCCTGAATCATCGCCAATATTCCACCATGTAGCTTTAGTGCGACTTTAATCAAACCAACCATCTTTCTGATTAAAGTATAATTTGAACTCTTGGTCTATCACTCGTATTTAAATCCAAATGATCAATCTCCCCTTGTTTATATTTCGATTAACTTTCCTCTAACCCTATCTCTCTTCCAAAGTATACGTATTTAAATTTCTTAATATATTTTTGTAATACATGCTTTTAAGGTAACCAAAGTTATACATCTTATTTAGATTTTACTAAACCTTTATACAATGGCAAGATTATACTTTTAGTATTTGATGAAATATTTTCCCTAGTAAATCTTTGCAACCTACTAGAACTATTTTAGTATCCATTTCTCACTATTGACTCATTTTGAAGCTTCATTCACTAAAATGATCATGGTATGTTAGTGCATGAGGATGATACTATAGTTTGAATGTGTACAATTTTACCAGTGTTTAAGCTGTTCTTTCTAAAACTTTTTAACAATCATATTTAATATTTCTATAGTATAGATCCCCTTTTATGCCTCTTACACAAGACAAATCATAACAAGGGAGGTATAAAAAAAGAAAGAGGATTTCCTGGTGCACTGACGAATCATATGTTCATCTCATAAATATTAAAGGTTTGTTTTAAAAAAAAAGGACAATTAAAAGAATTATTGCATAATGAAATATCTTTAAAAAATATTTCCAAGATCTATGTAGAGTAGGTAGCTTAGTCGATAGCGGGCTGGAGTTCAGAGTAATACGTCGCAGGTTCGATTTCTGACAGAGCTACTCAATTTTCTCCTGTGGTGTCAAACAGCTGTTTAATGGAAATCTCAAAACTAATTTTAGCTTTCACATTTAAACATTTAAGATAATTATCAACCCATTGTTGTGCATAATTGTATGGGACCCTACTTTCAAATAAAAAATCCAATTGCCATTTTGTGTACCTCCAATATTTATAATTATTAAATTGCTGTGATTAATTTCCTATTTACAATTTGAAAAAAGATAATGAAATGCGAACCTTTTTTTACAATTCTGTAGATTTCTTGATTTTTTTATTTTCACATTTTAGTTTTCGGTTATGTTCGGAAATGCACCTGCTTTTGTGTTTGATTTATTTGAGTCTTAACAGGAGGTTGTCGAAGTGACCGAGAAGAAGAAGGAGAAGAAGAAGATCAAGCTGGACATGCACCTGGAGCAGATGTTCATCGACAGCAATGAAGTGAGTCCTGTGTTTTTTACACACTTTGTATTAGAGGACACTTTATTAAGGAAGATTTTGTGCTATTTATGTATTTCATATGATCCACTTGTAGGTATTGTTTCTATATATTTTTTTAACCTTTTGAAAAATTGTTAAAAAATTATATATATTTAAATGGGATTTTAACTGTATCGAAATGTGCTTTTTTTAAATAAAGAAAGGCTTTTAACCCTGATAGTTAACACAGTGTCTATTGAGAGTCTTTCATACATAACATTAAATATATGTGCAGTAAATAGCTGGCTGATGGTACTTGTAATTCACATGCAGAAATTAAAATCGATTTGTGCAGGGTTCCCACGCAACTGGAAAACCTGGAAGTGTCAGTCTAGATGAAAATGGCTTAAGAAATCAGAGCAATTTTTAAATAAGCAATTTTTAAAATTTCTGTTAAAGTTGGGGAAATTAAAAAAAAGTGTTAGATATAAGTGCCTGTAATATTCTTTTTTATTGTCATTGATGTAAAATCGTAAAAATAAAAATGCTAAATTTTCGATTTTACATATTTTGCTAGGTATTACAAGCACTTTATTTTTCCCAACTTCGAGATTAATATGCAAAAAAATAATTTAGTTCTTGGTCCGGAATTTTTTGGAAATCTTCTGGGAAAACCTGGAAGAGTCAGGGAATTTTTTCAAAATATTGAGTCGGGAACCCTGTTTGTAGCATGTATGGAAATTTTTATACTGTTACTTTTATTGGTATCAAGACTTTTTTCGAAAAATGATGCCACATTGAAAATGCAAGTTTGATCCTGTTGGATTTAAAGTAAATAAATTGCTGTAAATAAATGAATGCTTGTTTTCAAGTGAGGGTAAAAAGCTTGCACTCCGCAAAGGCTTAGGGTTTTACTTTCATTGTTAAAAAAATAACCAAAATTGCCTTTTATTTTGCCTCCAATTTTTATAATTAAAAAGATTTGTTCTTATTATTAAAAAGATTTGTTCATTTACAATAAGAAATATCATAATAAATTTGTATAGCTTTAATCAACTTTTTAAATGAAGTACAAGTTTTTATGTTGTGTTTATTTCTATTTTAGTTCTCTAGCTAAAAAAATGTTAATATTTTAGCAACATTGAAAATCTTGAACTTAACAATATTTTAAATGTAGTGCTAGCTTTAACTTGTTTATTTAAATTTTCACATTCTAAATAAAAAATGTAAATATTTAAAACAACATTGATTTTATTTTTTTAAACATTCCTAAAAAAGCTACCACAGCTCATGCATTGATAGTAATCATAAATATGAATGTTAAAATATTTTCTGTTTTGAACAAAAATGAATAAAAAATATTTATTTGTTTCAGCCTTATGTTTGGATATATGATCCTATTCCAATTCGTACATGGATAACCGGTACTTTGATGGGTATGTCCAACTTTAATGTCTTTTGTTTCCCATTCATTTTTATTACATTAAGTTTTATATAATTGAAATGTTTAGAAATTGCATGAAACATCACCTAAAATAATTTTTATTTGTCTTATAATGTATGATATAGTTTTAATTAAAGTAGAATATAAATAAGTTTTGTCACATATTGTGTACATGAAACTTTCTGTACTATTCAATAAAGCAGTCATTCTCCATCCAAAGGGGATGTTTGCTTGTGTTACTTGAACAGTATAAGACGTTTGGTATTTCAACTTAAAATACTCACTTCACCCTTTCCTGAAACTCGGAAACAGATTTGTATTAATGGATAATTCTAGTTTTTTTCTACATCCCTGAGTACACATTTTAGGCTAGATATCGTTGGCTTAGAATGAAAACCTTGTGACTTCAAACCACTGGTTTAGCGACCGTAGCAAAAGCTGCTTGGTGACAAAATCAGAACTCTGATGTTTCGATTACATCTTGTTTGTAAACAATTCCATGTTTAGAAGTAAATCGCTCGGATTACGTCACCAAGTAGCTTTCGTTATGGCTGCTAAATCCGTGGTTTGAAGATACAAGGTTTTCATTCTAAACATACAATATGCTTTTTCAAACATGGAAAAAAAAATTGTAATTTTTTTACAAATAAGTTTAGGAAAGAAGATTATTAATAACTTCACTTTATTTAACTTATATATTTCCGAATGTTTTTACATATATTAATGCTATATATAAAACTTTTTATTTTATATGGATTACAAATGACTTAATTCAAGATTCAGTACAGCATGCATGTTAAGTATTTAAACATTTGAATTGTTGTCATGTGAAATTATATTTGAGGGATGTAAATGTTGCCATTATCCTGCTTTTGGAGAATGGAGCAGGTGGTTGCAACAAGCTATTTTGATGATTTTGTGATATATTCATTCATTCTTTTATATTATAATAGATTAATTTTTTTGGATAGCATAAATGTTTTGGGTGTATACCATAATAGTAGATGCTTGTCTAAAAGTAGTTTCGATTACTTAATGATATTAACAGTTTTTTTTAAAAGAAATAAGTGATTTTTTTTCTAGATAAAGGATCACTTTTATATCATGAAGTTTGTTGAATTTAATATCAAAGTCTGTATTCAAATGTAACAAATAAGATTGACAATTTTTGAAATTTATCCCATTCTATTGCAAACTTCTAAACTCTTTTTTTTTTTTTATTTTACTTCTTTCTAAAGTTATTTGTAGATGTGTATGACTTATTCTATTGCTTATGTTTGTTAGTTTAAAATTTTTTTTTTTTTTGTAGGGTATTAGAAATAGAATTGACATATAAAAACGCTGATTCTAATTGTATGGAATTGGATGCAATTTCCCTAGTCTACAATTTGCATATTAAAAATATAAGCTTTTTTGTTATGATTGTATTAGAAATCTTTAATTTAATTTAAAAAACTTCCTTTTGAATTTTATAAATAAAATTTATTTTAAAACTCTTGTTTGAATATATTTTTAAAAAACTTAAAAATCAAATAACAAATTTTCATCTTATTGAAAAATAATGTTATTTTCTCGTGTTTTATATTAGTTAGGAATTCTAATTTTATCTAGATATAGTCGGGAATTTATCTAGAATTTTAATGTCTTTTAATTATATCACCACAAGGTTCGTACGGTCCTTAAAAGTCATTGGGAACTCCTTAATTTTGTTTCATGTTCATAATGGCCCTTATAAAGTACTTACAAACTCTTTATTTTTGTCCAAAGGGTTTTTAAAAAGTTTTAAGTTACAGAAGGCTCTTAAAAAGTCCTTAAAATGTAATTTAAATTTCTTGTGTATCCCAGTTTCCTGGATATTCAAGTTTGTGAGGGAAACTTCCATATATGCAAAATAATTTTTATGAAAACTTTCATCACAAACCCGAATTTTCTAATTTCTTCAATGTTAGAATTTAATACTTCGGCAAGATACATTTTAGGAAACCAATTTATTCAATACTGTTATTAATCTTAAAATGCCTATATTGTTTTTAAATATAAATGAGGAAATTATCTTAAAAGATACTCAAAAGTAAATACAGGTATAAGGATGTGCAAATTAAGAAATTTACTTCAAAATTTTAAAAATCGGTCTGTTTTAATCGGCGCAATGGATGCAGAATTTACATAATATGCAAATCACCCAGTACTACTGTATTAGTTTCGGATTTTAATATACACTAAACTCCGGCTATATGCTTGGTAGCCATGGAGCACTACATCTGTAATGTATGCCCAAAAGTGAAGAAGCCAGAGATAAGATACCGGAGCTCTGGAACGAAAAATTCCTTTCCAAATGAACAAAACACCTTCACAACCCAACTAAAAGGAGCGATTATTCGAATATACTGCACGAAAGCAAAATTGTAACCTGGTCCTGTTCTAACTTCTAACGTTAATTAGCAATAGAAGGTCAAATGTGTATTACTCTAAATTAGAACTGTGTGTATGAAAATGAATTATTTTCATGACTAAATGTCTGACCGTGTCCTTTGCTGGTTGCAGTGGTTGCGGCCGTTCTGCTCTGCCTCTTCCCCCTGTGGCCACAGACCATCAGACACTACATCTACTATCTCAGCGTGGCTGCCGCGTTCTTCCTCGTCTTCATCATCGGCCTGGCTGTCTGTGAGTGGAGCTCTTTGTTCTTCCCCCTTTTCTTCCAACTTAACGGCAGGGTTCGAAATTAGGATATAAAAGTTTGGCACCTATCGGTCTTTTTTCAGTCTCCAAAATGTTCGGTTTAGTCGTAGTTTCAGAGAAATTCAAATCACTTAAGCAGAGCTGCCAACTGTCACGATATTTTTGTAATCGTTAGAGCTTTTTTTTGCATAAAATTAGAGTCGTGTGTCTATTTTTACTCTAAATATATTGCCTTCTTACTCGCAACATGAGAGCACGTTAGACCAGACAATTTTGTCCCATCAGAAAATCCAAACCCTGTACAAAACCGGATGGACTCGCTCTGGCTGACAATATATTCTTACATCAGTAGTTCTCAACCATTTTCTCTTGTGTACCCCTTGATTAATGTACGAGTACCCCTTCTCACCCATTCATTCCTCCATGTAAAAAAAAAAGGTTGTTTTTGTCAGGCAGTAATGTTCTTAGGTGAGTTGGCAAATTAATCAAACAATAAAAATCGATGACTCATAGGCTTTTATTTTAGATTTGACTTTTTACATTAATTATTTTTTTAATTTTATGTGTTTTTCACCATTGCTAATATTTTTGTGTACCCCCAGGGGTATGTTTACCACATGTTGAGAACCGCTGTTCCGTGTGATGGGAGTATAGTAACCACCGCATTCTTAGAATTGATCACACAGCATCAAATGGGTTGTTTAGTAAAACCCATCTAAACCCCATGGCGACAGAGCGATGGGCAACATTGCCTTTGCTCTTCCCCTTTCGGCACCGAAGGGGGGCGCTTTCGTGTTATGTTAATGAAGCGGCTGATGGAATTGTTGAAGAGCTGGCAGTGTTCGCAAGTCGTGATGAAACATTGCCTTTTGACGTACAGGTGGCAATGGACAGTTGGTACTACACACTGTAAATGTCTCGCAGTTCTCAGCGTCAATGGGTTATGATTTATAGTCGAGTAGAAATACCAACTTTTGCAATATTCAATAATAAGTGTGCTCATGTAAAATAGACCATACCCAAACACCCACATTTTTTAGACATACACACACTTTTTCAAGGAGATAGAATTTTGCACCAGTCTTGTATTTTATATGCGACTAAGCGTACATTGTTGTGGAGCTTTTGTTTGAATGAATTTTTAACTAAAAGATCTAAATTATTGATTTACTTGAGAAAAGTCCCTCAAGTTTTAACAAAGCTTAGTTTTATTTTTTATTCAAAAATATTAACATATATTGTTGTTTAAATTAGTTAGTGAGCATTATTAACATAGAAAATGTATACAAGCCAGTCGACAGTATTTTAACAATTTATCGGTAGGTTTTTAAACAAGCATACAGTTTTTATGAAATAGCATACCAAAGAGTAAAATCACTTTTAAATGTGGCAGTGCTGAATGCTGTTATTGAATTTAAATTTAAAATTTCAATATAATATTAAATTATTCATAGTACCAAAGATAGTCTGTTTATTAAAATAAAAATTCCATGTATTAAATTCTATTTATTATATAGAGCAGCAGGATTTTTTTCTTCTTGCTTTAGAGCCTTAATAATTGGTTTACATCACTGTAAAGCGTACTTTGGTTGGTTGGATTAATGTTGTAGTAGAGCGGCACAATGGCCTATTGATGACAGTCCGGGTTCCATCTCGATAGAAAGCCCCGGGAACACTGCCTAATATTTTTTATCCGTGGTCAGGTGTCGAGGACAACCTCATGTGGCCCCCAACGCAACCTCAATAGGACTTTGGATCACAATCATATTTAACATGCACCAGTGCCTTATACATTGTGGATACTTTTTGGTTGGTAAAATAACAAATTTGACAACCCTACGATTACTACACACATACTGGTGACAAAATCGCATACTTATCGGTGCCCCTAGCCGTTCACAGGCCTGACTGCATTTTGCATAGACTTATATAGTTTTATGATTCATTAAACAAAAATATATTTTATGAAATTGGAGGCAGAGATAAATATTTGGAGGACAAATAGCCCCTCTTAAAATAAAATCTTCCTGCATCATTACACACTACATTACATTTTCATGAATTTGGTTTCGTGAACTGCGGTATATATTCCATGTTCTTATAGTGTCTTTACTTAGTTAACTAAGTCTTAAGTTAATTTAAAAACTAAAATATACAGATTTCAATCATTAATGAGGAGATTTTGTAGTAAATTAATGATATAAAAAAATCTAAATGATTTTTCTTATGTAAAACCGGGTTTCGCCCATCGAAATTAAAATTTTAAAATGCTATAGAGAGTTTAAGCACAAATATAGCAATTAATTTAAAGAATTATATATTTTTAAGGTATGGGATCCCTCAAAATATTTTTGTATCTGCCTCTAGTTCCATATGGCATATCTTCATATAAAAATCAGTATTCCACTAAAGTGATTGCCAGTCATTCATTTCTGTTCCCCTCTTTTTCAAAGGCCATGAAGTAGCCCAGCAGTAGATTTCTCAACTTGCAATGGGAAAGTTGGGCTTTGGAATCTCTATTTTAAGAGCACATGATGAGAGGGTCAGTCCTTATCATCAGCAAAAAAACACACCATGTACAAGGGACTTGTGCATGTTTCCGGGTCTTCCCCTTGGGAATTAGTACCGAACTAACTCATTCCGTAGCTCAATGCAATGTTATTTCAACCACAAAACCACTTTTTAAAGATGTTTCATTCTAGTCATCTGTTTAAGATGATCTATGTTTTAATGTGATATCTTCTCCACAGTGCGCCTGGTGGTATTCGTGGTGCTGTGGGTGACGACTCTGGGCAGGCACCACCTGTGGCTGCTGCCTAACCTCACAGAGGACGTCGGGTTCTTCGAGTCCTTCTGGCCGCTCTACAAGTATGACTACAAGGGCCCCAACAAAGGGGACACGAAAGACGAGGACAAGAAAGAAGATGAGGACAACAAGGACAGTAAGGAAGAAGTGGACAATAAAGAAGAAGAGGAAAATAAGGAAGATGAAGACAACAAAGAGGAAGAGGAGGACAACAGCAGCGAAGGGGAAGAGGATGGACAGAAGACCGAGAACGGGTTCGAGTTCCTCGAGGCCGAGGAAGTTAGTGAGGAGGAGAATCCCAAGGACAAGTGAGGGTCATTGAACTTCTAATCACGGCATTTATGATCTGTCTACATTCACGCTGGGGTGGGGCGGCGCCTCCCTTGACTCTCTGTCGAACAGAATAATTTATCTCTATTTTTATATTTAAATATTGTCCTCTCTCAAAGGAGGGTGGCAAGCTCGGTTGTAAAGCAAAAAATTTTGTGCTTGGAAGAGTGTCTGATGTTATATATATATAAATGACATCTTTATGTTCCTATGTGAATGTGTCCTGGGTCAAAGTTATTTAATTGTTTGTATTTTTTCTGCAACAATATTAGAGTGTTTTAAATTAGTTTTTAACACATTGATTGCCATGGAGTCATTGTTGGTGAAACAAGACTTTTGAGCAATCCTTCATTACTGCCTTATGTGCTTTCTGAGTAATTCAGTATGTAAAGGTATGCTGAGGCTCTTCTGTATATTGCTGCAAGAATAGTAAATTTTGCAAGTAAAGTAATATATCAAGGGACTTAATTTACAAACCTGGTAACTCCAAACCGCGTATTCATCAGCCGACAAAATTAAAAAAAAAAAATTCTAGATGTGGAATTGCTTATAAACTAGAAGTGATCGGTATATCTGAAGCTTAGTTTGTTCGGCTGGCGAATACATGACTTGGAGATGCGAGGTTTGCGAATATGCTAATTTGAGCAAGAATGCAGTAATGGGCACTAGTCACTACACACAGTATAGTATACTACTTTTAAATTTTACAAAAAGAATGTACCCAAACACAATAAAAAATTATTATAATTTACGTATCTCAACAGATTCAAACTAGGAAGTGGCATTTTATATAAAATTCAGTGGCAATGTGCAAAATTAAAGGGGGGGGGGGGGGGCTATTACATTGTAAATATTGGATGTGCTCAGTTAAGACGTATAAACACAATCCATTTTTTCAATCCACAAGAACAAATAGATTCTTAATTTCGTTGAGCATTTCTATTCTCTTACAAAAAGTAGCGAACATTTTAATCTGAAGATTATTTAAACAAATGTCCAAATTAAATGTTACCTTGAGTGTTTATATAAAGATTCAAATGGAAAGAGACAACACATGTTAACATTTGCTGACTGGTTACAAGCACTTGTGCGCATGAAGCAAACAGACGGTTCACATTCACAGCTTAGCTGAATTTGGCTCTTGCGCCATAAAACTCCAAACAATTTCAGAAAGTCTTAACTCCATTCCTGTATTAACTTTGTTTCCATCGCATCCTATAACCTGCAAGTCAAAGTTTTTGTTAAAAAATCAATTATACCATTTGCAATAAGTTATCGATTTTTCCTTTTTTACTGTCATATTACCTATATATTGACTTAGAGCATATTACACTTATTTCAAGAACCTAAGATAATATTTCGATCATTTTTTTAAATATAAACCATAGTTGTATCCTTCCTGAAAATTAAAGTACACACCGTCTACAGGATTCTGATTAATACGAGTCCGGCTGTTGCATTTCAACTCGTTTCGAATTTGTGTCCTTTCTCTACGGATTTTAGAGAAACTTCGGTCAAAACTAACGAATCATTAGTATTCGATCGGCACCAAATTCCAATTAAAGATTCTGTTTGTTTTTTAGTTTCTCTTCAAGTGTACCGAGTTTACAAAATTTCCACGTATTTGTATGTCATTTTCAGTTGCACAAATTTAAAGTATACCCATGATCTGCAATGTATTGTAAAATTATTTTTAATGTGTACTTATGTATTACGAAAATAACTCAACCTTTCGATTTTTTTACGAATTCGACACCTTTGCGGGCAATTATAAAATAAAAAAAAAATTGAAATTTGTACTGATAATGGCTTACTAATATAAAACTTTTGTGTATCTCCAAACTAAACACTTTAAGTATTTGTTAAAAATTGTACCCTCTTGTAGGTGATTGGGTCTCCAGTAACCCAGTGGATAAAGGTATTCAGCTGGTAATCAGAGAATTGCTAGTTCGAGCCCATGTGGGGGACTCGACAAAGAAAAGTAAAAGAAGTAGTGATCTTGCAAATCGGAATGTTTCCAGCTTCCATACAAAAATACTAGAAAGTCATCCAGAACATCCAACAAACTATAGTGGCGTGCGTACGGGACTTATGCCCGATAAATCTGATCCAATGTCCTGACGCCTATTGAGGTTGCGTCGGATGCCAGCTCAGGTGTTGTCCTCATCTGACTATGGTTAAAAAATACCGAGGCCTCGTTCCCGGGTCTTTCCCTCGAGATATGCCCCGAAACGTCGCCAACAGTCCTATCTGCATCTCAGGTCGACGTTAATTAACAAACCAAATTTGTGAGTGATCGAAAAATTATTCTAAAAATGTGAATTTTTCACAGATAACATCTTATACCAATACACAACTTTTGCGCACCCTACGACCGACAAAGTTTTTTTCTCGCTCCACCCTACTCCTCATGCTTAAAAGGATGCTCCACTCGATCTGGTCGCGTGTCTTTCACACCCTCCATTAGACATCTGAAATTAAATAATCATAACAAAGTCTTATAAGCCAATTCACGGAATAGAAATGCCACGACTTTACCGCTTCAAAGTCAATTACATACGAAATTATAATGAGACAACCACGAATATCTTTACATGACATTATCAAGCAATAAAAGCTGAATTGGTGAAATAAGTTTTGCTGAATTATTGCAATCGAGGAAGAAATATATTGACTTTAAAAGTGATGTCATTCGCTAGGCCCAATGCCAACTTCTTAGTCTTCCATCCAAAATCCTATTAAAATAACGTATACTAGAGCTTCAGAAATTCTACAAACCAATGAAATATTTATTAAAATATATACTATATATATATATGATCAGAGGAAATATATATATGATCAGAGAACGAGGACAACACCTGAATTGGTGCATCACGCAACCTGAATGGGCGTGAGGACGTTGAAGTACGACCGATTTAACCAGTGCTCACTGTAGAAATCTGTATGGCACATGCGTTTTACGTCACAAACTGTAGGCCAAAAGGGTTGGGTTGGTTAATTAACGTCGCACTAGAGCTGCACAGTGGGCTATTGGCGACGGTTCGGGGTCAATCTTGAAGGAAAGACCCGGGAACACATACACATTCACACACACATTCATACATGCACCTCGTTATTTTAGAACCATGGTCAGATGATGAGGAAACACCTGAACTGGCACCCAACGCCTTCAATAGACGTCGGGACTTTGGGAGCCCGATCAGATGTATCGTGCAGTCCCGTATACACGCCAGTATAATTTGTTGGATATTCTGGACGACTTTCTAGAATTTTTGTAGCGAAGCTGGCAACCCTCCGATCGCAAGATCACTACTTTTTTACTTTTCTATGTCAAGTCCATTTCGCGGATTCGAACCACCAACCAATGATTATAAGCTAAACGCCTTACCAACTGAGCAAATGGGGCTCGTAGGCCAAAAGGGACGGAGGAAGGCGAAATTGTAACTCCTGTTGGTCACGACCTTCGAGCATGGATCCCTCATAGTAGAGCAAACAAACATCGGGATATCATCTCGCTGACATCAAAGTGAGGTCAACATGTATCGCTACAAACACGTGACTAATGACGTCATTCCATTCATAAAATTTCACTGTTACACATTTCCCAAATCATCAGCCAATCGCGAGTACTTTTTAATTCATAATTTTGAAAAGAAGTCAAGTGTTTGTAGCTATTTGGTCTGAGATGTTGGCCTCACGATTATGACGTCATATTCTCTCTACTACTGGCCATTCATGCTCGAAGGTCACGACACACACATAAACTGAAATCGGCCTTCAGTTTGTGACGTAAAAAGCACGTGCCTTGCCATACCGGCTTTCTATACAGTGGACGCTGTATAATTTTGTGGGCTGTGGATAATTTTTGGTTCGCTTAAGGAAAGATTCTAAGAACCCTCCAATTATCAGATCAGCATTTAATGCGGCTTTTGTACAGAGTAATTCCAGTTTTATTTATAATTTTTTTTTTGGATTTACACAATTACAGCTAGATGCCATAAATTGGCAGATACGAGGTAAAGATGTACCAAACGACTGCTCGAAGAGGGGTACCGGTTGCTATCCCGAGTATTCGAAGGTTGGAGCCGACATTTGCCTGGTGCTTTAAATCGACGTTTGAAGTCTGACATTAGCATGCGGTATAATGCGTGTGCTGAAAACTATTGGAGAAATGTAACGTCTCATTGTTTTGGCGTCTAACTCCGCCAATTGTTCTATACTATTAGATATGTTCCCGTCCTTGCCTGGGAGAGTTGACATGTAGGCGCTTTTTAACGTTCACAAATAAGTCGAGAGACAGATAAAAATAGCAGAATATCTTTATTTTTATATACTAAAATACTACTTACATGTGATGCAAAATGGTAAATGCTTCTTAAACACATTCATCTTTTTTTCATCATAAAGATTACACATTTATTAAATCAAAACAAAATAAAACTCATTTCTTTATCCATACAAAAACTCACGAGAAAAATATTTTCTAACGTAACAGTTGGCGAAAAAGCGTGTCTCCTCTTTGTTATTATGCTCTGCGTTCATTTCAACATCAGTCTCTTCTATTCGAGAATTCAGTTCATTTTTTTTTTATCTCCGTGAAACCAGACATTTTCTTTTTTCATATTCCATTTAAATTTAGTATATTACTAGGGTAAAAATTTCCGATATCGTTTTGAATTTAGATGGTCTTGGAAAGAATGAATCTAAATTTCAATTTTGGAATTCGAAAGAACCGTCCATGAAATTCAATTTTTATTTGAAATTCACAATTTCCCATTTTCAATAAATAATAATAAAAAATCATACAATGACCAAGGATTCATTTTCACTGTATGCTTCCCACAGAGTTCGCATCGGTAATATTGGAATGGCAAGCACGTAACCCAGATAATCTTTTCAGATAGAAAAGAATTTAATCAACCTGGGCGCCCTATTTGTCCAAAGGAAAGGAAATTTCCCGTGAAAGTGAAATCAAAAACATATATTTAGGAAAAAAAAATAATAATGTTAAATAAAATATCACAGAGAATTTGAAATTATTGAATATTATTTTTTCCATTGCTCTAATCTTTCGATTTCTGCCACAAGCTGTTTGAAAGCACCTCTCTTCACAACTTTTCTGTCATTTTCATGATTTCGCTGTAAAGTTACGCGGGTATATTAGCGGCGGTGATATTAGTGTTTGCCGGAACACTGTAGTCACGTGCTTGCCTGTCTAATACTATCTCTGATGCTTCCCTGACTCTGTAATCGGTATGATAAATGGACTTTGATCATGGGATTATCGTTTTTCATAGGAATAAGATACAGAAAGAAATTCCTACATATATGTTTTGGCACTCCATCAAAAATTTAAACAAAAACCCTACCGATGAAAGGTTTCAATAAGCTTATGGCTCGATCTTGAAGAACTAACAAATGTCTATCAATAACTCTGATCACGTTTCTGTGGTGCTACTGGTTTTAAATTGGTGAACATACAAGAAAAAACACAGACCTGTTTTCAGGTTAATTTTTACCTTGCTATTTTCAATGTTTGGATCCATTGATTACTCAATTTTGATGAAGGTTTAAAGATCTATGAGTTACCCCTAATTTCTGTGTTTTAGCTCTAATGAATGCGATGTGCGAATCGGTCTAACAAACCAAAAGGACATTCACCGAAGACTAGCTTTGCCGAGTACTCTACATACATATTCGCGATGCAAGGCATAGTTAATGTCGCTTTAAAACAGACCTTCACATCAACATTGAAAGTTCTTTAATCAAAAATATATGTAATATAAGCAAGAAGTGAAATATGTCATTCTACATAAAGTATATATATATTTCATTTTAGCACCTATGTTATACACACATTTTTATACATACTTTATACACACTTGATTCGTTTGACAAATGGCAGTGAATCAAAATTGTACAAAGTCAAGAGGTGTCTGAGGACAATGTGGCCGTGCACATGAAAACAAGAGGAACTGTTATCGATGCTCGATAACAGGACATTTGTCGACTAACTGTCGGGATAACCATCCCAGCCGAAAGTATGAACATAACACAAATGATTCGTCAGTGGCTGATTTATGAGGGGGAGGGAGGTAGAGGATGACCCCCTACAAGTCGTGACGTCATTGTTGATTGAATGTAGAGGCGAGGGTTGACTAGACCTTCCTATCCTAGCAACGTTCTCCTCAGCGTTCAGAACAACCGGTTGCTATGCTCTGCCTCGTAGTACTTAACCATACGATTCGTACTACTTTTTGGAGATTCATCCAAAATGTATTGCTATCCATGTCAAATAAAGATTTTTCATGCCATAACTAAAGTTACCCTTAAGACTTCAATCCGAATCTGTGGGTGTCCATTCATAGCAACCGTTTGTTTAGAACGGGTTGCTAAGCTAGAAGATTCCTTTGAAACACCATAAAAGACAACGCGGGAACCCGATCTAGAAGGGTGACGTCAGACATAAAGGGTCTATTCAAACAGTTTCCTTGAGTACATAATTGCATTTAGTGATATACATCAAGTATCGCAGTAGGGTTGGATAGTAACCAGCTCAATGGACAATACAGTAAAGCTTGATCGTCGGCGGTTAATTCTATGGAGATTTTGAATGCGGGCGCTTTTTACAGCAAGTTTTAGTATTGTTTCTTTTAACCACTCGTGATTGTTATGTCAAATCTATGAATAATTCATCTGTACCCAATTTGGCAATTGTTTATATAAATAAGGAAACTTTTATGCTAAAGGGCAGATAACCAATTAAATGTTTACAGAAGCAGTTTTGTTATTACCATAGCACACAATTTGGTGAACTAAAATGAAATAAGCTTCGAGTATATTTTTCTACAAAGGTAAACCCCCTTTATGAATGTGCCGGTGTTTCGTTGAAGTTAAATATAACAATCAATAACCGGTTTTGTGATAACACAAGTTTTGCTTTCTAAACTATCTTAAAAAGAAAACAGATATTTGCCTATGGATATAGGAAAAGACACTAATCTCCATAGTTCAATTCGAAACCGATTGAAATGAGTACATTGAAGTCAAATCGGCCACTGCCTGGAAGGGTGGGGGGGGGGGGGGGGGGGGGGGGAAGCGTTACCAATTCGGGAACTCTCCGAATTCGTCCAAAGAAGAATCCTGGTGGTAGTTTCAAAGAAAGTCTGCTTCTTAATCACACTCAATTAGAGTTACACTATTGGGACGCAAATCGGTATAGAGTCCGGGAAATACTTTGGGATTTCGCCCAGAAAAGAATTCACATGTGATCTAAAGAATTGATTGGCTAATGAAAATATGCTTACATTATTTAACACGCAGAGAGTGAGATCTAGCAATGCAAAAGGTTGGCTACTCTATGGACTAACAGACAAATGAAACCGCCCACACTTACCATTGCCCAATCTACAAGTGGAGGTGACACATGTCGGCCATTTCTACAACAGTTAGGGATGATGTTACCACTTAATGATAAAGGTAAAGCAAACATCTGCAGACAGTAGAGTTGTTATATGCACATAAATACATCTATATTATTTAACAGCTTTATAATTCCTTTATAGTACAAAAATATGGATTGGGGTGAAAGGTTTACATATATATCTTCAAAAAAGTGAAATTTAATTCAGTTAACTCCAAAATAATGAAAGCCACATAATAGTACATTATTTCTTAACTTATTTCATGTCCCAGGGAATTGCAATATTTAATAGTTGTTTTGTTCTTGTATTAATGAAATGATAAATACAATTCTAAAATGATTTACTCAATTCAAAGACAATTCTAATATAATCATTGATTTTTATATATCATTCATTCGAATGTTAAAATATATTTGAGTAACCACTCCACTTGGATGAAATCTCTTTTTAAATTTTTGAAAAATATGGATTATGTTATGGATTTAGTGAAATGTTTTTAAAATAAAAATCTGTTATTTGTTGTAACATTTTTTTTTAAATTGACGCCATTCATTAGATATTTTCAAACTTTTGATGTTTGTATGGATTATAAACACTTTCTTTTTATTACGTAACAATATAATTCCTATGATAATGTGCATTTCCTAGATTTTGAAGAAACTTGAAAGAGGCACTTTCGTTTTAGTGACAATGCGTTCAAAGACCACATCTTTCAAATGGACAAAGAAAAGTCAATAGAATTAATACAAAAACAACATACACATTTTTATGATAAGAAAAATGGCACTTTCTCAAATTTCAACACTGAAAGTAGGAGAATAAAATAAATGGTATGTCTGTACGTTTCCTGCAGCACTCAAAATTACAAACTCAAAGAACATGTTTTATAACTCAAAAATTAAAAGGCTCTCTAAAATTGGCAAATTAAAAAAAAAAATTTTGATAAGGTGGCACTCTTTAGTGTTAGAAAAATGAGTGATAATGGTCTATGTGGTAGTGAATGGCACAATCTCAACTTATTTTCGAATTTCTAGAAACTATGTGCTTTTTCAACCAAACATAAAATGTACCTAACGCATTTACAAAGTATCCATGATAGTACTTGGTAATGCGTCATGATAAAAACAACCTTTGAATAAATATGAGCTATCGGCGTGTTTAGCTGCTGCCCGAAGTGATAAATATTTCGACTTGTAGCAGAGGAAAAATACACATGCTTAGTTAACAACAAGGTTTCATAAAATAACGCGCTCGTTCGTTACTTAAAATGTAGGTTAGTAAGCACTGTAATTCAACGAGAGACATACAAACAATTTTTACTGCACATGCCGTCTTACGCGTGTTATAGCAGCATGTGCAGAAAGAAAATATGTGTGTGTATAAGAAAGATGTGTATGGGAGAGTCTCGCACCAAGAAGAAGACAGCGCAGTTAAACAAGTATTAAGAAAGAGAAAAGTTGTCTTTATATACTGAAAATAACCCCGCAGGTTTGAACCTTTTTGTGACTTTACGTGAGATTCCTACATTCTTTCATTTCGACGAAAATAAACAAAGTACACCTACACTTTTTAATTTATACAGTAGGAATTATTTGATAAAAATTTGAAATAGCGACTAACAGATTCCATATTTAAAAATGAATTTCAAACATCAACTACTATTGAAGTCCATTTGTGGGTTCAAACTTAAAACTCAAGGCCAGAACTTCTACCTCAGCTGAGACTAAGAAACCGAAATTGAACTTCTGCTCTTAGGTTAACGTCGGCGGCCAATGCATTTTTTCTCCAGAGCCCTAAACTCAGTCTTGTAACCTCTCCACTTCCACTTCCACTCCTATTACACCTGCAGCGACTCCTAGTGGTTAACCAGAACTTTTAAACACTCCGAAGAAAACAGTTCGGGATATCTAAGTGGTGTTAAGAATGTGCGAGCTCCCCCCTTCCTAGATTACAATGTTTGGATATAACGTTATTGTAAATTTAAGATTGTTATTCTCTGAACCATGTTTCCTTCAAACATTACAGTCCTAATATAAAAAAACCTTATTGTAATTTCTGTCATTGTATATTTCCTCTGCTAGAAGCATCATCATAAGGATTTGGAGGGTTTCATCTAGGGTTATTAAAACCACAGGTTCGCTCGTTAGTTACCAAGAACGGCCATTGCAAAGCGTCATTAAAAAACAACAAGGATTTATGATTTCCTTGCTTCCTGATGACGCGCAACCATGCCTATCAACATAAGGTCCTTAGTAACGATCGAGCCTGTCTTTTCAGCAATCTTAACTATTCGAGTGAGTGCTAACGACATATGCATAAGTGATTATGGATGGTACATGTTTCGTTGTATGTGTGTTTCTTCCACAAACATCGTCGCGTAGGATAAGCAGTTCTGCACAAAATAGATGTAGGAAATAAATAGCAGTTTCCATGACAACATGCACACAAAATGAAATTACAATATGCGATCATAGAATATATTTGAGACATAGTAGTACATAACAAGTAAAGAAAAATAGTAGTACAATTACAAAAATAATCCAATCAAGCTTGTTTTAACCAGAGAACTATAGTAATCTCCACATTTAAAACATTTCAGAAGGCTTATAAGCAGATTATTTGTTGCTTATAGAAAATAAGTATTTTTAACAGTAATTCTCCCAAAGTTCATTTTTCTAAGGCACTCCCCTTATTCGATTGTGGTGTTCTTTATCATTTAAATAATTAGATACATTTTTTTATATTCGATTTGTCTTTTGGTAATTCTTCGAAGAGTGTTGAACTTCTAATCAAATCAAAAGAATGTAGTTGGTATATTCTTCGAATAAACCCTGCGTCACTTTTCGTGAGCATAAATGCTACGTTGGTGACCCGGACATGAAGAAAATAAATCGCATATTTTGGTTTACAGTTATTGAATCTTAAGAAGATTAGCTTCAAACAGAAGAAAGCTATAGTAGCATTTTGAATGGCAGTGTTCAACACATTAATAAAATAACGAACTGATCATGAGTCAACTCAATGACTGTTCAAAAAACAAAGTAAACGTTGCGGTGTTAAATGTTAATAGCTTTTCGCAGGTATTGCTGAATGTACGAAAAACGAACTTTCGGAACTTCAAAATAGTTTAAAGTAATTTATTTTGATATAACCGATGTTATTTTTTAAAGGCACCTTGAAAAGAACATTACTTCGTGAAATTTGTTTAAATATAAATCCTTTTTGGTGATACTACGCAGTGATTTTTACAAAAATAAAATACCGCATATGTTAAATCTCTAATATGTATTTTGTTTAGAGGATAATTCTTTTTTTTCGATTGGTAATGCTTAATAACGATCAACGAAAATTACGATACGATTAGGAACGATTTTTGATTTTTATAACTTAATTTTTTAGTGGGATATGATAAAATGTACAAAAATAGACCATTGTCAGTAAAATTGTTTTTCAATTACCTAAATGTTTTGTGCAATGTATGTTAGATAATATTCGGGAATTTGAGATTTAGTTGTTAGCACGTTCGTAAATTCAGAAGCAGTTAATCAAATAACGGTGAATAAGAGGGCTTTATACAAAATACCTGGAAACTCGCCCTACAAAGAAGCGACAGTCGAAACGGACAAAAATAAAATATTCTGGCACTAAAATTCTGCGTTACAGAAACACATCGGATTTCCCGAATGACAATGCATAAGTTGCAAAATAAATACATCTATGAACTCTAAGGATGAAAAACGCAAACATGGCTTTGCAGGAGACTAACAATTCTTATTTTTTTACATGAGAATACTCGAGGAATATGGGAAACACTCAGAAAGTTGGTTGACACTTAGCACTATTTATTGCAAAAACACAGAGAAATATAATAACAATTCATGGAGGAAAAAATATATCTATTTGATTTTACATGTGCATTTTGAATGCATCAGAACCCTGCAGTAAGTTTTAGATCTGGTAAAACTTAATAATACCGGGGGCACTCGGCCAAATTAATTTTCATAGCCAACATCGGCGTGAAAAGCTTAGCGTTACTATTTCCAACAATAAATATCGATGTTACGTAAATAACTAGGGTGGAGCTATTTAAGAGATTAAACTAATAAGAAACACGAAATGAAAAATTTACCACTGCTCAAGTAATGTGCAGGGTGTCAGATTGAACTAAAATCGCATTTGGCGACACTGATTTAGACGCATAGGCGGAATGCCCCCTGATTTTTAAGTTTAATCTTAGATTTTGTGCATTCGCATATGTAGCTTCACAGAAGTTTCTACACGATTTTAAAAGGAAAATCAATGCGATACAAATGAAGAAAATTAAAAAAAATTGTACCGTTACTATTAATATTCAGTTTAAAATATTAAAATTTAATTTAAAAAAAATACAGAAAGACACGACTTTCAATAGTAAAGCTTGATTTTTGTGAAAACAATCTTATAATATTTTCTAAATAAGAACTAAGTAACATAAGCAAATCAAAGTTTTGTATTTGCAAAGTGAATCGTTTAGAATTACTTTTAAAATTTCGATTTAAACATAACAGTATACAAAAATATACATTTAAAAGCATTTTTCATTGAAAAACATAAGTTCTGTTGAAATTTCTATTACACGACTTGCAGGTAAAACAACCGATGTTTTAAGATTCTGTTGTTTGATAGAAAAAAAGAACGCCATTTCCGATCGTTCACTTCGTCCACCAAATGTTTCAAAACTTAGCGTAAGAAAAATGGCTAATACATTCGCTGATTATTTTTTGTTTTAATACAGAGATATCAATCATTTTCTTAGTACCCCTGGTTATCAAAGAAAGTATAACATATCATATAAACACATAGGTATTCATGTTGCTCCATTGGTATCATTCAACAATATCGTCGTTAACAGAGTTCCGTAATCAATTTGGTACGGAATCCTAAAACATACGCTGCCATTTCGAAAAAAAATTTGCAGAAAATGTATTTATGCCTAAATTCAGACAAAACAAATTAAACTTTAGAATTCACTATTTTGATATTTAGGTGAATGGTTAACTTTTTTAAAAGCCCTAAAGATAGTTTAATTTTGACTGAACGAATAGAACGATTTACGAGATCAGAAAGTCATACATTTTGTATTTTATTACTGTATATTTTCGATTAGATACCCACACATTACTTTCAATAACACGATCACGAAATTGATACTTTCGAAATCACGATATCGATATTATCGAAATAACGATATCGATATTATCGAAATAACGATATCGATATTATCGAAATAACGATACCAATAATATCGGGTCTTACTGTTCAAATTTAAAGAATCGATACCCACTAATATTAAATATTAGTAGTATCGCAACGTCTGTAGGAACTATCGTTCGGAAAAGCGCAGGTACTTCGCTATGATAATCCTGTCTTATTGTGAAGCATTTGGTGGATGAACAAGATCGGTTTTTTGGGATACCATTCCTTTTCCCGCCAAGAACAGGAATCCTAATCGTTATTGATGCATGTAACAGGAGTCGAGCCTCTTCTAGTTCTAGACAACTAAAAATCCAATTTAGCCTTGGTGTAACGAAAAGGAAAGGGGAGGGTGATGCTTCGATTCGAACCAAGTACGTCCAGACATCGTCCGTCCACTTCTAAGAAGAATTACGACAAGCAGTGTACTCCGAAGCACAGTCACAATGGAATCATCGTTCAGTAGAAGAGTGGCCCAATTTGTGAATTTGGCGGGAAAGAAATTCGATTTTTTCCTTACTGTTTGGAGTCGTCGTTGTGTGTGACAACTTTTAAAGGTCATCTATTGTTTATTAGCATCTCTCAAATATGCATATAAAGACTTTAGTGCCAAAAGTGCGCATATACACTTGCTGTACTTGTTTCTACGATTCCGCTTGGCGATGTTTTCAGTTGCTTCAATCGCTCGGAATCGTAAGTGCATCGAATGTACTTATGCATTTTTGTACTAAAGTCTTTATTTGTATCAGGCCGATTCCTTAAATCAGGAGGATAGAAATAAGCATGGATTGAGGCTCATTTATTGGCAACTTTTGAGTGTTTTCGAGGCAAGATGGCTTTTATTACAATTGATCAATAATAAAATGTGTAATTTATATAATCGTAAATAATGATTCAATATATTTTACCATAATCAATGTGTGAAAATTTAACAGAATTCCATTAGGTCTCGTCTAGTTGAGCCTTTTTGATTGAGCCCTTTCCGCGACATGGCACTTTGTTAAAGAGAAAAACTGTCATTTCTTTCTACGATCTCTCGAAGCTCTTTTAATGTAAAAATTACAGAGGTATGCTACAAAAAAAACCGATAAAATAGATTAAATTAAAAAAACAAGTAAACGGAATTTTACAAATTCGTGCCTCATGTGCATATATCTTGACGACGAATAGCACTTATATACACACATTTTCAAGCCTTTTTACACGCAGGGGGAAGAAGGTGTTTTACGAACCACATACACTTTTAAAAAAAATTATTATAGATTTTGATCGAGAGTAACAAAAAGTTCAATAATGTGGTGCGAGAGATTTTACGCGTTTCCCAAAGAACTCGAATTTCCCTCCTTTCCAAATTCGCCAAGCGGACCACCCCCCCTTCGGTGTGGGCAGTAGGGATCGAGAGAGAGATGGCTGCTGTCCGAGGGCACAGTCGCAGATTCATCCGAGCGCAGCCGAGACGTTCCTGAGAAGGGGGTGGTCGAGCGCGTCGAGCAGCTCGTCGGAGTGGAGCCCCGAATCGTACTGGACCTTCAGGTAGGAGTCCAGGAGGTCGGAGGACTCCGTGCTCAGGAGGTCCGCGGACTCGGACAGGTCCAGGCGGTCGTGGGCGGGGAGAGACAGCACGGCGGGCTCGAACTGATGATGCTGTTGGGAAGGAGGTGGTTACTTACTGTTGACTTCATCATTCTGACGTGTTTTATGAAATAGATATTATTGAATATATATAAAATCTATAGGGCCTTTAAAATTGCAGTGTTCACTCTAGGCGGTTTTTGAAGGGCGGTCCGCCCTGCCCGCCCTTTTTTTCATCTCGATAGCGCCCCATGCCCTTTTTTCAGAAATGCCGCCCTCTTTCGAAAGAAATTCCGTCCCTATTGACCTTTTTAGTCAAGCACAAGCATCCTTGCTTTCCGAGCTGTTTTTAAAAAAGGCATCGATTTTTTTTTTGTGTAAATTGGAATTAAGTGAATTATGACAGTAGAAAAACAACTTCTTTTTAAATAAGCTTGTTGTGAAATCGTGATGATTCCGCGGTAATTTCGAGCACGGGGCATTGCTCGAATGCTATTGGTTGCATGTAAGATGGTTTGGGGCTAGATTACAAGATTATACATTTTATTACCAAATTTTGGATTTTAATAGCCTTTTCATCAGTTTTGTAAGGGGCCTAATTCGGGCTACTTACCGATTTGGTTTTTAGCAAAAACATTAATTTTAAAATGTCAAATTTTGGATTTCAAGTAGTATTTCCACAAAGTGACATAAATTTTGTACTGTTCTTTCCTTCAAGATAAGCCCCGAGCCGTCACCAATACCCCAATATGCAGCTCTAGCGCAATGCCAACTAAAAAATCGGGTTTTTTTTTGTTTGGTGACGGGTCCGATGTGTCAACGGGTGGCCATGCCCGCCCCAATTTTTGTTTTGAAAGTGCCCTTTTAAAAACAAGAAGTGCTTTTCCAAAAACGGGGTGCCCTTTTTCTGCTAACAGCGCCCTGCCCCTTTTTATTTCTAGAGTGAACACTGCAAGTTGCATTAAATATTTCAATAATTAGCACTTATACACATTTTTTATATACAAGTATTTATACATTTAATTGTGTTTGTTATTTATAAATATTTTAATAAAATTTTAGAAAGAAATAGTACATCTGTATTGACAAGGAGTTTTACTTTTAAAATATAGAAACGATCACTTAATTTTTTTTTTGCAAAACCTTTTTGTCCCAGTAAAAGTAGACCTGTAAATTTGTAGGTGTACAAAATTTAACCTGACCATAATGGCAGAGGTAAATAAAAAAAGCTTTTTGAAAACCTAAACACATTTTTATAGAAAATTGAATCACTGCCACTGAGCCTGCCTGATACGAATCACCCAACATCTTGCTGAATACAGACATCAACAGTTGCGGTTTGTTAACACGTTCAGCGTGGCCCCTTGATGCCTTTCCGGAGAGTTATTGCAAGGGGTTCATTCGCTCGAAAGCGAAGACAGAGACCGATGCACAAGTAGTATTTAATTGGCTTTATTCAGTTATGGAGGTAGCCGTTACGAAGGATGAACCCACAAACACTGAACGCATACACAAAGACCGACCGACATATACGGTCAGAAGAACATCCTCAGAGATACAGTTAGACACAAGTTCTTACGGTTACAGTCATGCTTGATTCTCCTCATCAAGAATACGGATATTATGTGCGATTTGGTGTCAAGATTAAAATAAGTACGAGTACATCATTGAGCAGCGCAAATAACGGGAGAGTGTGCTCCCATTGGGAGAAATGAACTTTACCATGGCGGGCGGATGAATACAATTCCGAAGTTTGTATGGCACCGTTATGTGATAAGAGACTGATTTACGGGAGGACATTCGGGGCACTTGCCCAGGGCCCCCATTTTAAAGGGCCCCCAAAAATGATTTAATGCTAAATATAAGTGAAAAAGTTAAAAATAAATTTACTAACGAATTTTTTAAGCATCAATTACATTTATTTTAATCAAAATTTTAATTTTTTTTTAAAATCAATCGTTAATTATTTTGAGAATTTTATATTATTTTATCAATTTCACTTTTCAGCACGTTCATGATGTATGTCACATTTTACATCGCGTTTTTCAAAGATATGCGCTTTGGATCACTAGTAAAATTAAATTAATGACCAAGGTCCAAGACCATAAACAAGCTGTTTTTACTAATCGCACGTAGATTTGTCGTTCTCAAAAGAAGAAAGTTAGTAGTTTAAATATATATATATATATTGTATCATTTTGTATTGTGTGCTTGTGCATAAATTTAGCAGTTTTATTTTGCGTTACGTCCAGGGGCCTCCTAATGTTCTTTAGCCCTGGGCCCCTAAGATTGTAAGTCGGTCCCTGTATGTGGTTGCATGCTTAGTCTACTGTTCAGTTCTCATTTAGCTCAGTGGTGATGCCATGCGAAAGGACTATTTATTGACGTAAAGGATTTGGCTAATTAACGTCCCACTAGATTGACGTATAGGCCAAACGGGTATAATGCGGTCGCCCACGCTTAGTAATCGCTCCAGTGACTTTTGAGCTAAGGTTGGTTGGTTTGGTTAATTGACGTCGCACTAGAGCTGCACAGTGGGCTATTGGCGACGGTTCGGAAAGACCCGGGAACGATGCCACGTATTTTTGAACCATGGTCAGATGACGACTTTTGAGCTCAGTGGAGTAAACATAAGTAAGATTTCAATGAGTGGCGTCATTCGTAAATGTTATTGATTGGCGATGATCATGTTTTTTTTTAATTCCCCCAACTACAGAGGCTACGCGCTTGAGTTTATCCAGATTTGCTTGTGTTCACCCAGACTTCCTTTAATCGCGATGCAGGTCATGCGAAACTGCCATACTGGACGCGGACTCACCTTGTTCTCTGCGTATCGCGAGTTGCCCGAACAGAGGTAGCCTCGGCTGGCGTCCTCACCGCTGATCAGAAGGTTCAACAGGACGCTGTCGCTCGCCGTGGAACCTGCGAAGAGAGTCAAAGAGGACACAGTTAACGGCTGCTTCAAAAATTGGTAAAATGCTTCGAACCTAATCTATCACAGAGTTATATGTAACCACGGAGTAAAGAAAAAGGTGGAGATGATTTGGCGAGATTTCATGAGACGTAAGTTAGCAACCCTAAACTAGGAACAAACAAACCTAGTTTGCAGTAGTTTTCCTACGAGGGAAAAATAAATTATCGCCAAGTACTGGTACAAAGTAGTGCTTTGGAATAGCGCCAAACATTTCGCCAGTTCCTACATTTTAAGCGATTGCTTACTTCACATTGCAAACCGGTTTTAGACTTGTTCGCACCTCCACCTTCTTTTTTACTCCGTGTATGTAACTCACGCGGTGCACAAGCCCAATGTACAGCGGGTTGTATTTAACTCGCGTGGCAGTCAACAAGTTAAAAGATGGCTATTAAAAAGTTAAGATGCCTACACACAGATGAACGGAGATAACAATGGCTCAATCAAAGCGTGTCGAGTTTACTAGCTCGACCGAAAATTTACTATCCGATATTGAACTCGCTGTGTGAATGGTGATTTAGCTACTAGCTCAGCTAATGCAAGTGGCTTACATTTCTTTTCACTATCAAATGTAAACGAGTTGTGCCTAATCGCAGTTGCTAGTGACAAAAGCGCTTGGCTGAGATGGTGCACAAGGTGATACAAGAACTATGGACAACTGTGTAAGTTGGTTGGTTGAATTAACATCGTACTAGAATTTCATAGTGGGTTATTGATGATGGTTCGGGGTCTATCTCCAAGGAGAGACCTTGAAACACTGCCTCATATTTTTGAATAGTCAGATGACGAGGACAACACCGAGATGGACCCCCATGCAACCTGATTAGACGTGAGGACATAGAACCGCTATCAGAATTGAGCGGACCACCACTCCCCTCAATAAGGCGAATTATTTTTGACTGACGGAAGGAGCGAATCTAACAACACTCTGGTTGCCAGATCGTTACACCCACAGAGGCTACACCAGTTGTGTTTCACAGTAGCAAGTGAAAAATCATTTGCGTGAGATGATGCACCAACTGATGAAACGTCTCTAGCTAACTGACAACTGAGCGATTCTAGGGTTGCGTTTAATCTCCACACCCGAGCTAGCTGATTCGTGCTCTACATTACTCACTAGTGAATAGTTAATTACATTGAATATGTTGACCGGCTCATAGCCAACTTGTTGCATTGTAAAAGCAGTTTTCAAGAGAAGCTGCTTCCGCGTTCTCACCTTGCGTGAAGAGGTTGTTGCTGTTGTTGTCGACCTTGATGCGCTTGGGGCTGTCGGTGGCCGTGGGGCTGGCCCTCTTCGGAGGGGGCTCAGGCGGCGAGGGGAAGGGCTGCTTCTGCTCGATGGACAGGGCGCCGCTGGGCAACTCGGACACAGACACCTGGCAGAAAAAGAGAGAGAGTACTCGGTCAGTAAGCCTGCTGGATGATGTATAGATATATCGCAAGGTACAGGTTTAAAGACGATATCGTGATGCCGATATCGTAATTTTCATTTCGACGATATTTCGAAAGATTCCGATGTCTTGATACTTATCGACGTTTCTGCCGAAATCAGTTCGATATAGTGCATGAGATTTAAGCTGGCCGCTAACTGACAACTATCGTGCATGCAACAAAACTATTTTCATGTAACTGGAAAACTCAAAATGTATCCGATCACTGAGCAACTTTTAATTGCCCAAAATATCTTTTTCGCTCGCTAACAGTTTTGGCAAATAATCTTCAATTCGGCAATATTTCTGGATACGAGTTATGTAGTTTTTCACCCTCACTTTGGCAATTTCGAAATATGCGATCTGCCTTGAGTTGGATACAATAAAACAATGGCCCGCAGTGGGTGTGTGGTTTTTTTAATTGTTCAGTTGATTAAAAGTTGCAGAGCAACTGAAAACGTGGAACAAGGCAGATCCACTTTTTCTGATTTATACCTTTTCACTTATTTCCTATAAAGGAAAAAAAAATCTTCTATCGATTGGTGCAAGAACCAGACAGCTTTAAGCAAGTTAAAAGATCTGTACTTTTGTATTATACGATGCAATAAACGTTCAGTGTTTTTCGTCCTTCCTGAACAATTTCAAAAACTGGAGCTGTCTGGTTCTTAAATCCACGTCTTCAATTTATCTTATCTATGAAGGGTTTTGGTTTTGTTAAATAACGTCGCACTAGAGCTGCACAGTGGGCTATTGGCGACGGTTCGGGGTCAATCTCGAAGGAAAGACCCGGGAACACATACACATTCACACATGCACCTCGTTATTTTAGAACCATGGTCAGATGACGAGGAAACACTTTAATTGGCACCCAACGCCTTCAATAGACGTCGGGACTTGGGACCCCGATCAGATGTATCGTGCACCAGTCCCGTATACACGCCAGTATAATTTGTTGGATATTCTGGACGACTTTCTAGTATTATTGTAGCGAAGCTGGCAACCCTCCGATCGCAAGATCACTACTTTTTTACTTTTCTATGTCAAGTCCATTGCACGGATTCGAACCACTAATCCTCTGATTAGTAGCTGAACGCCTTACCAACTGAGCAACTGGGGCTCTATCTATGAAGGGACATAACGGAATCTTTTATTGATTCGAATTTTGTGCTGCATTCCATAACTGCACAAATTGTCATGTATTCAGTTTTAACATACAATTTTTTAAATAATAAATTAATGTCGCCCTCGTTGAAAACGCACTGTCAGCTCGGTTTGTTTGGTGGCCTAATTTTGTGGCATGTAGGGTTGCTATCTTTTTCACGTGAAATATCGCCAAACCACCTCCTTTCCTTCGTAGTGACCGCTGGTGGTGGGGATATTTTTCAATGGGATTATAATGGGATCACTAATGGCGGATTTCAGTTTTTCTCAATGGAAATGTGTGTCGGAGAAACGGGTCGCAGTTGTCGGAGAAACGGGTCGTACCTGGACCTTGATGAGCCTGTCGTTCACTCTCACGGTGGACGTATGCGAGCCTATGGAGGGGGAGGAGTTGGCGCGCCGCTGACTGCTGCTGCTGGGAGGCTGCTGCTGCTTCGGCTGTTTCTTCACAGGAGGCACGCTGTCCAGCATGATGATGTGCCCGCCGCTACTGTAGCTCCTGGGGAAATGAAGCAAGACGCTAAGAATGTGTTAGGACAGTGGTTGGCAAACTTATTAGTCAACAGAGCCAAATATCAACAGAACAACCATTGAAATTTCTTTTGATTTTTTAAGCCACATTTTTTAAACTTAAACTATATAGGTAGATACATTGTTATTAAATTAATTAGGGTACTTCTAAGCTGGCCTTTGCTAAAATCGTCCTCAATCTGATTGAGGTGCGTTCGTTGAGATCAACCCTTGCATCCACACTCGTCTCGTATTTCTTCTATCTCCTTTCGTTCATCCTCTCTATATGTCCAAACTATCTTAACATACCTTTCTCAATCATAACAATAACTCACAAACACTAATGTGAACAATTGCCTTGCATCTTTTTGGAAAGTTTGGGAAGTCAAGTTTGTATGTTGTCGTTTTTAATTTTTGCCACGAAGTTTCAACGCGAACGCCCGTACGTGGTATTTGTGGAAGAGCCGCACTCAAAAGGCCAAAGAGCCGCATGGGGTTCGTGAGCCGCGGTTTGTCGACCACTGTGTTAGGAGATGAAGGGACACGGTACAATATAAACCTTTTATTTTTGAATAAAAATTTTAATGTATTTTATTTAAATTTATATAAGGGAACAATATTTCGTACAAGTATTTAATATTTTCCATATCTCATTTTTGTATTTGTTTCAAAATTTATATTTTATTAAGTTTTTTTAAACGCTAAGGCTTTTTTAGTTTTTATTTTTCATCAAATTTTTTTCTCGGATGCTTTAAACTATAATACCCAAGAATTGATATTAAATTTTTTATATACTACATGTATGATTATTATACATATAGTTATTCATAAAATAACACCAAAAAATTTCTTAAAACTATAATCTTTATTTTAGTAAAAAAAATACTGCTCATTGAGCTGATTCGTATGGCAATTTATAATACATATACTTTTCAATATGATTAAGAAATTATACATTTCTTCCTTAATAATAATAGAAAAACAGCCTTTCGAAAACCTTAATATCAAGGCAAACCAAACACTGAGAGAAAAAAAAAACGACTTAAAATTTTTATTCCTTGAAAAACATAATAAATCATTCAGCATAAAATCGCAAATAACTCACAACAGGCCTCGTGTCACTCCGTTCTTTCGTTACCTGGAGTTGGCGAAGTTCCTCTGCCTGGGGGTCTTGGTGTCGGCGTTCTGCCACCGCCTGTTGTTCCGGTCGTTGTGCCGGTTGTTGTTGCTGGTCGTCGTCTTCTTGGTGGTGTCCGACTGCAGCAGCGCGGCCAGGCTGGACTTGAGGGAGTTCTCGTTGAGGGAGTGCTTCGGCTGCTGCTGCTGCTTCGACGACAGAGGCCGCTGGGGCTCCACCTCGGACAGCCTGCAATCGGAAAAGAGACATTGCTGCTTAACCTTATACCACTAACCATGTTACACAAGATGTCTGGCTCCTGGTTGTGGGGAACCCGTGAAATTTGAAAAGCCCTAATCGGGACTCGAACACGCAACATATTATTCACAAATCTCGCGCGCTACCGACTACACTACAAAAGCTCGATCCTTTAAATATTTTTAAGCATGTTTCTCGTGTAAAAGACGTAAAAGGGATTTACAGTATAGAAATAATATAAAGTCAATGGGAGAATACATAAATTTTACGTATGCAATCTCAGAAATGTCGTATTTGACAATCGTTTCGTTGTCGAATCACTCGACTTTTGACGAAAAAAGAATCATCAAATATGTTAAGAAAGTAATTTACTCAGATTTTTTTACGGCCCTTTAAGAGGGCATCAGCTCACGTTTGCTTCTTATAAAAATATTGCTACAATTCATCCGAGTCTTCCTGACATGGTTGGCAGAGCGTTAGTTTCCGGACTGAGTGGTCCGCGGTTCGAGTCCGTCCGTCTATATTTATTTAAAATCCTTCTCATTCTTGACGAAATAAATTTTGTTAAAAAAATGAATGTCCCGAGTTTGACGAAATATTTATTCAGAGCATTTAATAGGCGTATGCTTCGTAAAAAATTACGAAAGTTGCTCATACTTATGAGTATGCATTTTTAACAGTGTAGTTGGTATTAAAAGGTTTGACAATCTATGAAGGTGGTTCGGAGGAAGGGTTGTGAACGAAGGAGCGCTGTTGCAGTCGTTACCTCTCTTGGGGGCTGGCCGTCTTGCGCGGGGGCGTCTCCTGGGGCGGCCCCCACATCACGGAGTTGGAGGGGGAGAGGAGGGGGAAATCGTCATCCATCTGCATGGGAATGAAGGGGGCACGGAAATCGAGGTCCTCCTGCAAGACACAAGGAAGGGTTTAACCCTTTTGCACTCCAGGAACAGGTTGGATATTTACGTTCTTTTTATGGAACAGTTACATTCCCCGTTCCTGTTCTTTGCAAAGAGGTTTTAGGGTGGAAAATTATAAAGATAAAAAAAAAGTTACGCGTGAAGCAGAATTTTAACCCTTAATGCTCAAGATTTATTATTAGAATATATACAAACAGGTTGAGGGTGTGGTTTGGCGACAGTTTGCTACAAATATTGACCATAAATATATGTGCGTACTAATTTTACATTATAAAAATGATTCATTTCATTCTCTATCTATATATACAAGAGAACAAAAATAGCGCAGTCTTCCGATTTTTACAGCATTAACAAGTCTCCTCAGCGGAGCCTTTAGAACGCTAAGGGTTAACATCAGTATACCAAACATACATTTAGAGATTTATGACATTTTTCCAATGTTATAAAAAACAGCGGTGAAGAAAATTTTAGATCACTAACATACTTGGTGCTTCAAGAAGGCAAAAATAATTTCTATTAAACCTTCGCGCTCCTTTTAGGCGACAACATAACGATCCGTTCTTTTAGTTCTCTGTTCTTTAAAATAAATGAGAACAGCCATACTCTTGTGTTTAAAAAACATCGGGTCTTTTTTTAACGTGTTTTCTTGCGCATCCAACACAGATTATGATTTTTTACCATATGCATAAAAAATTCTGGGAAAAGAACAGAAAGAGGAATAACTGTTCGTTACTCAGAACGTTAATGTCAAAGGTGTTCTTAAAGCGCGAAGGGGTAAAGTTTCGAATAGAATAACTTTTTATACTCAAGAATACTTTGTTCTCTTTCATTTTGAAGAACAGAGAAAAGAAACAGCGCTATTGTGGTGACTTAGCACTGCAGAGCTCACGACGCTGTGTCCGAGAGACACAATCCAGGTGAATTGAATTGCATGCGAGACGACATTGCAAACATAAGGACTGTGATAGCGTAACGTTGTTAGGGGTCGTCAATTATTACGCCATGCATCGCGATTTGATTCGCTTTTGGTTCTGAATTTGGATAAGGGGCTGAAACGAATAATACTACATCTTTTTTTTGGAACTAGAAGGACCCATGTTTCATTGGATTGACATGGGTCCTTCGTGTTTCAAGCCACAGATATAAGGAGTCGGAGAGGTTGCCTTACCTCGTAGCACTCCTCCTTGTCCGAGGCGGGCGGCATGTTGAACCTGAGGTTGGAGAATGTGTCGATGGGGTCTAAGCTCGGGATGTCCGACAGGCTGCCAGAGTCCGGGGTGTCCGGAGACCGACTGCTGCAGTTGAAGCGGTCCGGCGACGTGCCGGTGCTCAGGGGCTGCAACGAGAAAGTGTCGGTGAAACACGCCAATCTAATTTCTTTACCCAAGTACTTATCGCCAGGGCCACACTAGTGTCCAGCACGGCCCAATTCGTTCTAAGGTCGGCCACGGGCGAGAAGTGTGGTCGCTCCTACGTTGGCAATGATCGTCAAATCTTGGGGACTGGAAGCTATTAAAAGGCTGGTCGAAGAGAACGACCAGCATCTTCCAGCCTCAAGTCAAAGGAGCCAAGGAACATTGGGCCAGTGTGCTGCCAGCCTATGCTGCTGGTGCTTCGCTGCAGGAAAGGGTGGCACGTATTGAAAGCAAATATTTGCGAACTACTAATGTACCAGGCTGGACGCGAGTGTGGCCCTGGGGCTGTAGTCAAGGGGGAGGGGGAGTGTACGCACCAGGTGCATCGAGGACTCGGGGGTGCCGCAGTAGCTAGGGGAGGAGAGGGAGTCCTCCCTGTAAGAGAAGGGGTCCTCAATGCCGTCGTCCGGGAACAGATCCAGGTCCAGGTGGAGCTGCTTCGAGTCCGCCTTCAGGGGCTCGTGGAACAACAGGATGTCTGGAAGAGAGACACCCACACTTTTTACTCCCTCGAAACAAATTGTAGAAGAACTACAACCTCATTCAAAATATTGACAATGTGTGGTTAACAGTGTGAAATGGAGTTCGCGACAGCTCGATAAATTTGTAATACCAAAACAAATTTTGACTACAGATTCAAGGTCCATCTAGGTTGGTCTAGTCTAGTAGTTCTTAATTATTCTCCAGTGCAAAATCAATTGTTTTTTTAAACTCCCCTACTCATGAAGAATAAACAAGTCACTGGAAAATTATTCCATTCATCAATTACAGAAATAGAAAATTCTTTCTACCTTCCCGATTAAAGTGGGACATGAATAATTAAAACCTATGACCTCTCGTTGCACTACCTTTATTAAAATTTATACCTTCGATATCTCCTTGTTTGAATAAATTTGACATAAATCTCCCCTAAATCGTCTCCTTTATACAAAGTATATGTATATTTAAAAATTTCAATCTATATTCATCATCCATTTTTGCACTTTCTTTGCATGCTGTCTCAAGTGTACGGAGTCCCAAAACTACACTTATTAACTATGTAAGGTAAAGTAATAATAAGGAGAGAGTGTACAATGTCACCTGTGTCGGGGAAGTTGAGAAACTGCTTGCTCATGTCTTTTCGCTTGAATATGACGCAGGTGTTGGAGAGGTCGGCCACTTCTTGCTGCTGCTGCTCGGGCTTCTGCTGCTGCTCGCTCACGATCTCCTCCCCATGCTCAACTTTGCTGCAAGAGAAGAACCGGAGGTCACCGACACGCAATCAATGCAGTACGGTTACAGAGAAGGCTTTGAAGAGAGATGGAGCTCTGTAGCATATAGACAGAAGCAAGACTGACTTAAATGTAGCAGGACTAGCCATTCACTACACTAGCATCAATTGCCTTGCAGCTTTTAGGCTAGCCGTTAATCAATTGCACTGCAACTTATAACCTACTGTGCAACTACAAAGTCACTCACAATCTGCGTATATCATAATTACACCCAACTCCGGGATTCCAGGTATCAGATTTCGCAATCGCCAAACTGAAGGTGATAAATCGCCAAACTCGGATTTACACAATCCATATAAAATCGTCAAATTGTCGATTATTTGCCGAATGTGTTAACGCGGTAACGAGTGAAAGGATGTTTTATGCAATTAAAAGTTGCTCAGTCAGCGGATACAATTTGAGTTTTCCAGTTGTATGCAACTGGATAGTTTAGTTGCATGCCCGATAGTTGGCAGTACGCGGTTAACCTTAATGTAGTAAAGCCAGGCTCGCACTCGTGTCCATCCCGGCGTAATACATTCCACGGTTGGTTATGGACGAGTAGTGTGGCCGCACCATCATTTGGCAATGATCGCCAAATGTTGGAGGCTGGTCAATTGGTTAATTAACGTCGCACTAGAGCTGCATAGTGGGATATTGACGACGGTACGGGGCCTATCTCGAAGGAAAGACCCGGGAACGATGCCTCGTATTTTTGAACCATGGTCAGATGACCAGGACAACACCTGAGCTGGGCACCCAACGCGTTCTATAGACGTCGGGACTTTGGACCCCGATCAGATGTATCGTGTACCAGTCCCGTATACACGCCGTTAATTTTTTGTGGATGTTCTGGACGACATTCTAGTATTTTGGTAGCGAAGTTGGCAACCCACTGATCGCAATATCACTACTTTTTTACTATTCTTAGTCAAGTCCGTCGCACAGGTTCGAACCGGGAAAACTCGGATTCCCAGCTGACGCCTTAATCCACTCGACCATGGAGGCTGGTTGAAGAGAACGATCAGGACCTTCCAACCCCAAGGAACATTGGGACAGTTTTGGTTTCCTATATATCATTTATGTATAGTGGGACATGTATATTGGGTATCATTGGGACAGTTTTCACGTATCTATAGAAAACAAACTGGCTGGGCCAGTGTGTATTCCACAGATATAGAAAACTGGTTCGCTTTCTATAACAGTTTGATTTCTATATCTATGGTGTATTCAGTCTATGCCGATGGTGCTTCATTACACAAATGGCAGGCAAACAGCAGGAAGGAAGCAAATATGTGCGCATATCTATTGGATCAGGCTAGACCCGAGTGAGGCTCTGGATAAAGTCTAGCCGCGCACTTAAAACAATTGCATTGCAACTTTTAATCAACTGAGAAAGTAAAAAGTCCCACAGAAACGGATGAGTGCAACTGACACGCATTAGTGGGGGGTGAATGCAACACACAAAGTTCGCTGGCAATCGCGTGGTAATAATGGCGGGAGAGTGAAGGAGCCATCTTGGAAATGGCGGAGTACCTGAGCACGTAGTTGAGGCAGACCACGCATTCCGGACGCTGTGAGGAGTTGTCGCAGATGAGAGTCGCCTGAGTCACCAGCCACACGTAACCCCCATGCTTGCACAGGAAGCGGTAGTACCCGGTCTCCACCTGGCCCTTCGACAGCACTGCGGGGGAGAGAGAAGAGACATTACACACCACGCCATCAAACATTAAAAATCAAAAGAAAAAGGAAGTGAAATTATCGTGAAAAATCATTTTGTACCCGTATTGTACCCCATTAATGTAACAGTATACTGTTACATCAGATGTGGACAAGTTCTACCTATAGCTAGAACTTGTCCACATCGATAGGTTGTGCGAAACGGGTTCAAATATCTAAAAGCTTTCTCGGCCAGTTATTTTTGATCACTTCTGACAGTTAACCAAAATTCAATTAATTTCTCTTAATATCGCCTTTTCAGAAAAGTTGGAAGTCCAATGCATTTTAACCATTTTTTTCACCTTTGTGACCTCGGCGGACACCGTCACACCGACTGGGGGACCACCTTTTGGGAACCACTGTACTAGATATTTAAGTAAACACAAATTACAAAATATAATAATGAATTTTAAAGAATAGAAATTCATTTTTTATCTGAAACACTTTTATTGAGTTTATTTTTACCTGGACGCAGCGCCTACAAAAGTGCTGTGCTCTGTGCAATGACACGCTTCGCTCACCCTAAGAACGCCTTGATTATATTTATCAATATGTCTATGAAAATATAGCGAACTCCGATTCATTGAGAGTGAACGTACAATAAGGTAAAATTTAGGTTTTGCTATTTCTCCTGTCAGTATCTAGATGGCGCCACGCTACACATTCTGAATTTCATTTTTTTGTGTTAAAGCAGACTATAAGTTTTAGTTTATAACTATTTTCGGCTTGAAGCCGGTTTTAGTATGTAAACAGACATTGAAACACCCCGTAGAAATGCACGTGAATTTTTGTGTACTCTCTCATGCAGTGGTTCCCAAACTTTAGCGTTAGACAAAGCGCGGACTACCATTTTCTATTAACTATAAAAGAATTCGGGTAAAAAATATAACAGGAATTATGCTAAGTACAATTAAAGTATTACATAAGATATAAAAAATGACTAGTAAAAGGACACGCATTTTTCTTTCTAAAATTTGTAAAATATTGGCACATTTACATCATGTATAAAACCCAATACAAACATATTAAAGTGTAAAAATGGGTGGTTTCCAAATGCATAAAGTTAAATTATTTGAAAGTAAAAATTTTGAAATTTTAATTAAATTTTGTTTGTCATAAAAAGTACTTTTTAAAATAATGCTCGATTTTTTTTTAAAGCAACGAAATAACATCGTGATTGAATATTAAAAAAGTTAGACGGGTCACCGGATCCTCTCGCGGACCAAGGGTGTGGAACCACTGCTCTAATGCCATTTAGAATAACACAAATATAAAGCCTTCTCCACATAAAGAGAAAACACGGAATACATATTTTTACAATTTGGACAGAAGGGGATCGTAAGTTGCGAAATTGACAGTGGTGAATGGTGTTATCGAATTATAAATTTGCATTTTAACATAATATTAAATTGTACATAGCGAAAAAAGCATTGTATTTATTCAAACATTTGAGTTAAAGAAAATTGCCCAAAAAGTATTTACAATTGCAAAACGCCCCTTTTTTCTGTCTCGACAGCAGTATGAAACAAGCAATGCAATCGAACACTTTCGGAACAAGAAACGAAAACATAGTTTTCACTGCAAAACATGCAATTCTTTGAAAAAAAATATCGTCGAATGGCTCTCCATAGAGCGCTTACTTGGCGTTGGATCTGAGCCCTCGCTAGACCCCATCTGACCCTCTGAGGAACCTTTAAGCTCAAATAATCACTGGGGTGATAACTCAGTTTGGGCGACCATTTTACACCTTTTTTTTTTTTAACAAAGCTAGAAAAATAGAATCCTTTTGCATTGTGTTTGTTATAAGATGAAGTGCACACATCCTATTTTTAAAACTATACTTCTAGCTTTCGGAAATACATAAATGTTACACATTCAATGTTTTTCCATACTTGCTTTCTTACAAGGAAAAAAAGAAATATATATATTAATTATTCAAACACTCAAGACCAACAGCCAAGGTAGAATGTTTTCTCAACCTTCTCTTTCGAATGGTATTCACCCGTGAACCCTGACCCCTTCAGTCGGAATTTTGTAGGATCGTTCGCATGGTGGTACAAGTTCAATTCGCAACAAGCGACACAAAGGCTAAACAGAGACGCAGGTTCAATGTAATAACCCGTACCCCACATTGCAAGCGAGAGTGGAGAGGAGAATACATATTTGGAACGATGCATTCCTTTTTTACTCCTGTTCTTCGCCAGAATGAATTCTTCCCGAGGAGGGGTGTTATTTTGGCTTCGGAGCGGGAGGGAGCGGTTATGTGGCTGTTTAAATTTAGTCCCCCCCCCCCCCTACTACTAGTGGAGTGTTTGCAGACTCATCGGAAAAAGAAAAACAGGAAGATTGCAAAATTAATGGAGAATCTTTAGGAACAAAGAAGTAGAGGCCAGTTCATATTTAAAGAGATTCTCATTGGGCCCCCAGCGCACTGCTGTGGAACAAGTGGCTAGAAATTTTAGTAGCCCCAGTCGGGACTCGAACCCACCACCTATTGTTCCGTAGTCCTCCGCGCAACCTACTACGCTACAAAGTTATATCTTGCTAGATCCTGAAATTTTCTTAAAAAAATATGTTTATTTTATTTTTATTTATTAGACACAATGTTGGCAAGGAGCCCCAAAGGCCCGCACAGACAACGCAATAAAATACATACAATTTAAAAACTACATATACAAGCAACTTAGAGTCAATAGAGACAACGTAGAGAAAGTCAACAGAAAAATGATGTTAAGGATATTCAGTTTTCCTCTCTCTAGAAAATTATACAACAATTCTTATAAATGCACTTGTTTTGAATCAAACCGTTGATATTTATGAGATGAACGCACGATTCGTTCGTGCTCTTGGAAATTTTCTTTCTTTTAATACTTCCCTTGTTAAGATGAGTCACGTGTAAGATGCGTAAAAGGGATCTGTACTATAGAAATATATATGGTTATATGAGATGGCACTAAATAATATTTTAGGAATTTGCCAATGGGCATAAAATTCAGTGTTTTACGTTTAACAAATTGGACAAATTATATGGCTTTTAATCTTAAAAATCGCAAGATATGAAAACACAGTATTTAACACTGAGTATTGAGGTCTTCAAAATTTTGCGCATCATACGATTTTTCTATCACTGCAAATATATAATGCAAAATTCGAATATTTTTACGACTTTTCTACAACCTTTCTATCCAGGCTTTGGATGACCCATTTTAAAGTAAAACGGGCTCGTATTCAGTGTGTTGAGAGTTCGATTCTCAGTTAGTCCAACCAAACATTTTTTTGCGTATAGGAGAATGGAACACGCTGATTAGGTAATCTTGACCCAAGTGTTCTCATAGGTTGTGGACAGGAACTTTGGAAAATGTGGTATCATTTTAGGTCCACATTATGTGACTGGTATGAAATGAGATGGTAATATCATTCCGGGTCTTTCGATCGAGATGGATCCTCAAATAATCCTTTATATCGTTAAAAACGCATACTCACTTTTGAAGAAACGGAAACCTGCTAAATGCTCTGATTAAATATTTCGTCAAACTAAAGAAATTTATATCATCGTTTTTTCACGAAATTTATTTCCTCAAAAATGAGGACTACTTCAAATAAATATCGAGGGCTCGACTCGAACCACAGATCTCCGAAGTCGAATCCACGCGTGCTTCTCGGTAAAATGCCACGCGCGTTATCGACCGTGGCAGAAAAGCTTTATGAACTGTGGCAAATGTACATATAGAAACCAATATTAGATCCGAAGGAGCTGATGCCACCGGAAAGGAATCGGAAAATATTACTTTCGCTAAAAGTTTGATGATTCTTGTTTCGTCAAAAGTCAAGTGATTTAATGACGAAAATAGCCGTGACGATAGCTGAATGTTAAAAAATGAGTGTTATTTCTAAGAGTGTTGTGTAGCCGTAGTACGACGTTAGTGCAACCAAACACATTCATACTCGCAATGGACTTCCACTTGTTGAAATCGTACGAAAAAAAAACATTTGCAGAGGATTTTTCTTTATGGGAAATTCCGCATAAAAAATTGCCCACAAGGGAATAGTTCCCTAAAAAATAAAAAAAAAGTTGAAATTGCTCCAAGAAAGCGAAATACGGAAACAATTTATTTTGATGCCTGAGGAAAATAACTTGGAAGACGAATGAATGGAAAATGCGAATCTGGATGAAATAAAATAATGTCAGATTTCGAGTGATAGAAACATTGTTTTTTCCGTATAATTTCGGTATAATATGAACAATAAACACAATCATAATAAAATAATTTCGGATATATTTTTTTATAAAAATATTGAGTTTATGTATTTAATTACGCATTTTGAAAATGCTAAAATATACATAGTAATTAATTAAATTAAAATGAATAACTATTTAAAATTAATGTTTTGCAATCTAAAACAGATTATACGTTTTGGCAACCAGGCGCAAAGATTTTGGAGGAAAATATCAAAAAAGGATTTCGCCAAAAGAACATATCTGCAAAAGACTTTGAGTACTAAGGTTTTATCACGAGAATAACACCCTAGGACTCGGAGCTCTAACACAACCCCCTCTTCGTGTTCAAGCTCAACTGCTTTGGTATTCTTTATTGATAGAACGCAGAGGCCAAAGTTCTTTCGGAAGCACTTTTGTACATGCAAAAATGTAGTTGGAAATTTTAAACTTTCTTTTTGCGACAACTCAGAATTTTCTGGCGGTAGTACCGTCGTCCTTCTAGATTGAAGGAAAACCTTTTATACGATCGTAAAGGCGAGTCCTACCGGCAGTACTTTGGAGGACGTTGTAAGTTATGTCATTAAAAGGCCAGTTGCGAACACAGCGTCGCTCTGTTCTGCAGTCTAATCTAAACCCAAATCTGTCGAATGAAATGAATTTAGCACATTCGCTGCCATTACGAGTCATATTTATTTAACTCATGCCTTGTTTGGCCAAGAGGTTTCGTGAATTAAATACAACTTCTATCACAGCGTCGCTCTGTTCTGCAGTCTAAACTAAACCCAAATCTGACGAATGAAATGAATTTAACACATTCACTGCCATTACGAGTCTTATTTATTTAACTCATGCCTTGTTTGGCCAAGAGGTTTCGTGAATTAAATACAAAGTCTATCACAGATTTTATCACTGGGCTACTACCGCCCATATTGGACTTCATGTTCCGTGAGCTACATGCAATCTACGCACAAAAAGTCATACAATTTTTTTTTCTTTTTCACAAAATTTCCGTAAATGTGGATAAATTTTAATCATTTTAAAAACAAATCTAGAATAAAAGATGTTGCCATATGGGCAACCTTTTTTGATGGTGGCAGCAAATGTGTAAAATTATAATAAACTACTATGCCCGTGTCATAATTATCATTTATCGTCCCCACAGTGTTCACTCTAGAAATAAAAAAGGGCAGGGCCGCAGTTGGCTGCAAAAGGGCATCTCGTTTTTGAAAAAGCACTTGTTTTTAAAGGGCACTTTAAAAAAAAAAAAGTTTTAGATGGGCGTGGCCACCCGTTAATATATCCAAAAAAAAAGTTACGATTTGTTGATTGATATTGCGCTAGAGCTGCATATTGCGCTATTGGTGACGATTCGGGCCTTATTTTGAAAGAAAGACCCGTACAAAATTGATGTCTCTTTATGAAGATACAACTTAAAATCTAAAATATGACAATTAAAAATAAATGTTTTCGCCAAAAACCAAATCTGTAAGTAGCTCTAATCAGACCCCTTACAAAACAGATGAAAAGGCTACTTAAATCTAAAATTTGGTAATAAAAGGCCTAATATTGTAACCAAACATATCTTCACTTAAAAAACAGGCAACCAATAGAAATCAACCAACCGCGGAATCATCGCGATTGTACAACACACGCAGTTAAAAAGGAGTTTATTTTTCTACTGTCATAATTCACTTAATTCCAATTTACACACACATTTTTTTAATCGATGCCTTTTTTTAAAGACAGTTAGGGAAGCAAGGACGCTTGTGCTTGATTGAAAAGGGCAAGAGGGGCGGAATTTTTTCAAAAGAGGGCGGCATTTTTGAAAAAAAGGGCATGAGGGCGCTGTCGAGATGAAAAAAGGGCGGGCAGGGCGGACCGCCCTTCAAAAAACGCCTAGAGTGAACACTGGTCCCCATACACACCACCCATTCATTGTAAGGGAGAAATATATTAGCGTATTTCTTATAGCCAAAATATTATAAAAGTTTAACGCTTCTGCTCATTCATAGATGGCAGCATGAGCAATAGTTTGTTTAAAAAACACACGCTTTAATGAATTATTTTAAACGCATTTCATTAAAAAAAAAACCGTTGATGCATCGCATCCTCAACAGTAATTTACAGTTCAACACGAACAGAAGCTTACAATGTAACCCACAATCTTAAAATATAATTTAAAACGTGTGTGTGGCGGTAAAAAAAGACCACTTAACTCCAAAGCGAAGAAGTTCTTTTAAGATCAAGGCCGCGCGTGTGACTCGTTGACATTTGGCTGTTGCGGGAGAGAGAATGGGGTGGTTTCCTTTTCAATTTCGAGATGTTCGAATGCCAAATTTCCATTCCTTGGCGTCGTGGAGTTAAGAAAAGAAAAAACTCCGCTACCGCACTCTCGAAAGAGCCCCCTCTTCTTCCTGGAATTCATTTCTGGAAGTTGGGCAAATGACAAAGATCAAGAGGAAAGGAAGCAGAAAAAAATAAGTTCTAAAGGGAAGAGTGGAAACACAGCTGACATTTGTATAACAGTTTTAAAAATGAATTACGGGGATTGTGGAGACACGAAGTTCTTAAAGTATTACGAGTGGCTGTATTGGTTATTTTAAATGGGGGTAGTTGAGATAACGCGGAAAGTTACAACAATGTGGAAAATTGCAACAATACGGTAATTGTAGAAATGCGGGAAGTTACAACAGTAAAAGGGGGGTAACTTGCAACAATGCGGCTAGTTGCAATAATGCGGAAAATTACAACAATGTAGAAAGTTGCAATCATGTTTTTAGTTGCAATGACACGAAAAGTTGCAATAATGCGGAAAATTACAGCAATACACGAAAGTTGCAATAATGTTTTTAGTTGCAATGACACGAAAAGTTCAATAATGCTTTTAATTGCAATGATGCGGAAAGTTGCAACAATGCAGTAAATGAGCTTCTTGGTACATTGCGTATGAAAAAGTTTCTATATTTATTATAGTTTCTGAAAGAGTTTACTTGTATATAGGCGAGGTACTTGTCCAAAGTTGGCGAAAATTTTCACCTCTGCCTCGAGCTACTAAACTCTGCTAAACATTTTAATACTGATCAAGGCGGCACATTAGAAACAACTTAGTAGCGGTGCTCCCTTTAATTCTCTACACAAACTTATGAATAAGCTCGAATGAAGCTTTTTGTCGATTCTCGAAAAGCAAATCGGGATTTTTTAAAATCAACCTGCAAAAATACTTGACAATCACTTTGATATGCTTGAAGAAGCTACATTTCATTCGTATAGAAATAATATTAGAAAATTTCATTACGTAAAAAGTCTGCATCGTTTTGTTATTTTTATAGAAAATTAAAAATAACCTAATTATCTATCGAACGAGACCAGATTTGTTGTCAGTCGTGCTGTTTGCACGACTGAGACGAGGACCTAGAAGGGTTGCCAGCAGAAAACGAGAAGGACCCAATATATGTAGTTAGAAATATGCTGCGGGACTCGCGCTCCGACATTAGGTCACTCAAAAAAATATCCAATACTAACTTCGAGACAATAGTTTTAGAGAAACTGCGTGCATTTGAAATGGCAGGTCATTGCCCTGTTACATAAACAAACAAAGATTAAGGATGGATCGTGATCCAAGCGGTCCATGGGGCGTCGGGATAAGGAAGGCGCCAAATTTCGTGAATAAATGAATCTATAAATGATTTTAATTGGATTTTTTTTATTTTCGTTTTAACATTAATAATGAATTTAACATTTACGTTTTTTATTAAAAAATATATATTTAAATAAAATCATTTAGTTAGTATTTAAATAATTTTTTCGCCCGAAATATAGCTGTAAATTATTTTAAAGAAGAAATATAGCTTGACTTATTTACTTGCTCTGAAAAAAAAAATACTATCGGCACTACAGACCAGTGATTACTTCCAAATTATGCAGTTAAGCAAGACCAATATAGATTTACCAATATATATAAGACCAATATAGATTTGTTGATTTAGATATAGTTGACAGTTAGAAAATTCGAATACAAAAAAGACCCCAGTTTACAAAAACTTGATTTGAGTAAATTGTAGCACAAAAGTTATGTTGTTCGTATTCGTTACAAACATTTCTTTAAGAGTTCTGGGCAAAATACGACTATGTTTATTTAGTTTTAATATATAGCTAGCTCATTTATCGCTAAACGATAGTTTACTGTATTTTTTTCTTGGGTTTTGTTATCTAATTTATAGCAAACATTTCTCATCCATACTTCTTAAATATCTTCTAATATTTTATAGATATATTAAGAAGATAGTATAGATACATTTCCAAAAAGAAAGCGTGTCCATTTGTTCTCCCGTAACAGCGAAGCCCAGGGAAAAATTATCCGCGCACACAATATCATGAAACAGTCAGCGAAATCCTCGTAGAACACGAAAAAAGAACACCAATCCGAGCAGTTACATTTATCACAAGCCGATTTTCACGTCGGATAAAAGAAACGTTTCAAAAAACGTGCTCTTCTTCTCTTCCCTCGAGGAGAAGCCGTCCATTATCAGCTGTGCATCATGGGAAGGGCACGTGATCCGCCAGGTGTGACGTCAGACGAGACACGTGAGAATGCGATAAATAAATAAATGAAAGAAACACGGAAGAAGTGAAGTGAGAGAGGAAAAAAAAGAAAGAAAAAAAGGGAAGGATTCTGAAATCAACATATCAACTATAAACGCTAAAAATGCTAGATTCGGCTATTTTTTAAATATTTTTCCGATGTCGTGTTTTTGTCACCCATTTACAAGATAAGGATATAAAGATGGATTTGTTGCGTGACGTCAACTTAAGGATGGAATGATGATTGTGCGATACGGGAATAGGAAAGCTATGATGTTTTATTCAGTATGATATTTAATATAGATATATTTAGTTTAGTATTTAGAATCGATTGCAATATCAACATAAAGCAATGGTATTATGATAATAGAAGTATCGATACTCATTGTATCGAATTAGTTGTTACTATATTGATTTCCAGAAAGCCTTTGATATTTTTTGTTTTTACGACGTATTGCTTTCAAATGTGTAAGGTTACGAATTGGGGTTGCAATTTTACTAAATGAAAAAGAAAAGAAATAAAATGAAATGAATGAATAAGAACTAGATGAATAAGAAATTGGTAGGAGTCAGCGGGTACAAAATCAAAGGCAATTACTTTCGATGTGAAGAAGTTAAGAGTGGAGTACCACAGGGTTCTTTCTTGGGCCCATTTTTATTTATTACTTTTATTGATGATATTAGTTAGAGATCAGGGGGCAAGGTCAGCATCTTAGCAGATGATTTTAAATTATGGGGATTGTGAATTTTGAGTAACAATTAGAGCAATTGCAAGATGATAAAAAAAATATCCTAATGAATGGGTTGTTAAATGAGGTGCGTCTTTTAATATCAGTAAATGTCAGGTTTTGCACATGGGTGTTCAGAAGAGAAAGGCTGCCTGTTGTTTACAAAGGCCTAAAACCCAAGTTATTCATACAGTCAGTAATCTGGGGGGTATTAGTAAATGCGGATTTTAAGGTGGGTCATCAATATACAGAAGCTAGCAAAAGAAAGCCATTACATTACGCTAATCTTGTCTTGATATTAAGTTTCTAGCAATTTATACACTAAATTTGATTGCAATAACATCATTCGAACAATGTTCCATATTCGAACTCCAAACGTGTATCAAACCGATATCATAGTACATATTAATCTATATTTCATAAAATAACATGGAATCTTAACATAGAAAAAGTTAAAAACTGCATAAATTTTACAATCAATAGTTTTTTACCTAAATTTAATTGCTTGAAAATAAAAAAATGTTATGGGAAAGATATTTATACATACATATGTTTATAGTTCGATCTACATATGTATCCCATACGAACTAAAGATCTTTTTCTGAATTCTTTTTTCGATTTCCGTGTGAGTGATCTCTCGAGTACTTTCATAGAAAAGTGTCCCATCCCCTTTGGGCTTTGTGAAGGACATGTCCCAATCATTAACTGACGATCTCGCAATCATTACGTAACGATAACCTTTTTTTTTTTATTCACTTTCATTTATAACGTCATGAGGATTCGTGCCCATTCCTTGAAACACACGCCAAGAACTTTTCCTTGAAAACTAAAGCATTAGGGAAATGTACAATGGAAGGTATTATCCTTCAAAGTGTGTAGATATTTTTTTTATTATTGCACAATGTTCATTGACTAAATTATTGTTTAATACTAGTAATAGTTTTATATATACCAGCTGTTTGGCACTGCGTTTCTGGGGACCACGTTAAGGAATATACATTAAAAAAAATATTGGTCCCCTGCGGGACTCGAACCGCTACCTATTCCTCTAAAGTAAAGTTCTATGAAACTACAAAAGGCACGTTCAAGCTAGATTTTGAAAATATTTTTTAAAAGATGTTTCTTTATTGAATAAGCTTTTTTTAAGCAAACCGTTGAAATTTACGCAATGAATCCCTATGTTCCAATGAATCTCTACGCAATGAATCCCCGAATATCGTGATGTTTTAAAATAACTTACAATTTGTGAAGTGCTTTGCATCCTTTTCAGATGGTGCACGAGAACAAGCGATGAATAATATTTTATCCCTATTTAAACCTTTTATTTTGTACTGGAAAATCAACTGTTCCCAATAACCCGTTGGATATGTGCAGCTACATCATCCTGCAGTGAAAACAAAAATCACAGATTCGATATTAGGCTCATTTTTCAGGGTGTTAAAATCATCAAACGAGAATAAGATGACACTGTGGGTCAGCTGAAAAACTGGAATATCGTCGCATTAGATATATAAAAAGGACTGATCGGGTACTGTCCCAAATGAAATTCCCGGGAACACTGCTTCGTTATTTTAAACCATGGTCAGATGACGAGGACAAGACTGGAGATGGCACTCAACGTATCTGCTGCTTCCATGAGGATATTCGGACCCCTACCTATTATTCAGTGTGCACCAGTCTACGCTATACTGCGAATGCTTTTTGAAGAAACAAAGTTGGTAACCCTCCGATCCCGATCTCGCTGTGCTCTCGAAGTACTCTTAAAAAGGCATGCTCGTATTTGAGCAAACTTTCGTTATTTTTGACGAAACAGACGCTTACTATAGGTTCCTCTTAAATATTTCGTCAATATGAGGAAATTCATTTTGTTGTTTTTTAACGAAATTTATTTGATTGATCAAAAATGAGGACTGTTCAAATAACGCCGAACCAGACTCGAACCGCGGTCTTTTCGGTGATCAGAGTCCAACGCTTTACCGACCACGCCGGAATGGCTCAACCGAATTGTACAAGAACGCTTAAGAACCAAAAATGAGTCGATGCCCCGGAAAGGGCCGACAATCATTCTAATTAAGTGATTTTTGTTAAAAACTTAGTTGAGAACTATTGTTTGGTCAAAATTCACGCGATTCAATGACGAAACGATTGTCAAATAAGACAAAAGTACCTTTGGCGATCGCATAATTCTCAAAAATGAGAGCTATTTCTCAGAGCAAACTCTCCGTTTATGAGTTAAGAGTTTTTAACGCTCGGTGACCGAGTTTTACAAGGGAAAATAAAACACACCAGAACTCACCCAGAAGCAACAGAGAGTACTCCGGGGGGTAATCCTCTTGCGCAACAAAAGGCACACGCGACGCAAAAGGACGAGGGGGAAGCTCAAGAGCAAAGAAGGAGAAGATGCTGCAACCACCGTCCCAACCACCCGCGGAATCAACACTTACTCCTCTCACCCCAACTCAAGAGGAGAGAGAGAGAGACACCTGGGAGAGACAGGAGGAGGAGGGAATACATCTCACGCTCCCGACAGACAGCAAGGTACAGCGGGAGGGGAATGCCGCTATTTCGGATGCAAACGATCCTCCCCCTCCCCCTTTCATTCGAATTGTGTCTTTTGTACACCCCCCTTTTAGCTTGGCTTCTAAAGAGGGTGTTTCGATAACAGCTTTTAATTGTGCGTCTGCTCTTTTAATGCCGTGCCAGGTTGGAGACATTTTAATGTGAAAGGTCGGAAGGGAATGCGAGACGGTCCCGTGCCAAATGGGCCCGGGACGGCCAACTGTTCACCCCCTTATACGGCACAAACGTCTGGCATTTAAATAAAACATATTGAATATTCCTTGTTCTTTGAATGTTTCCAAATATACAATATGTACCGAAATCTATATATAAAAAAAGCAGAAAATAGCTGACGCATCGACACCGACTTAAACTTGTAGTTGATTTGAGAAGTTTAATACTTTTCAGTAGATGAGTAAGAGTATGTGATGGATGAATAGTTTGTGTCGAAGTCATTCCATTTCATGTTTGATTTTCGTGTCGATGCATTCCGTTTCATGTTTGATTTTCGTGTCGATGTCGCTTAGATACAGTAGCTTTGCTAAATAAGTTTCACTAAAGAAAAATCGGTATCAGAGCAGGATCAAAAGGGTTTTAAGTCAAACTTTGTTTTAGAAGATTATAAACAGAGAAGAAAAGGAATTCTTCGCCAACAAAAACCTCGTCAAGAGAAGTAAGAAACTCTAGCTAAACTGTCTGAGGCTAAGAGCATCTTTGCGTGATTTTCTTATTTCAAGATTTTACACGCGTTGGCGTCTAACTTTTTATCGAACGACATCAAATTCATATTCATCATACATATATATACATACATACATACATACCATATATATATATATATATATATATATATATATATATATATATATATATATATTATATATATATATATATATATATATATATATATATATATATTATATATATATATATATATATATATATATATATATATTATATATATATATATATATATATTATATATATATATATATATATATATATATATATATATATATATATATATATATATATATATATATATATATATATATTATATATATATATATATATATATATATATATATATATATATATATATATATATATATATATATATATATATATATATATATATATATATATATATATATATATATATATATATATATATATATATATATATATATATATATATATATATATATATATATATATATATATATATCATATATCACATATTTTCCGAAGTTATTCGAAAGTATTTTTGCGGTGCAGCAAATTTGTTTAAAAATTGTTTTATATTTGGCGAAGAAAAATATTTGCATTTGGCACGAAGTAGAATATGAGATGTCTCATGAATAGCGACGCATTTTGCAGCCAACAAGGTGTTAAAAGTGGAAAACGTCCAATGAAGTTAAGAGATTGTGGTAAAATGTAGTTGGCTCAGCACTACATTATCAAGAAAGGCTCATTTCAGTCCTTAGACGTAAACAAAAAGTAAACTTTTGACTGTTTTACAACTGAAATTTATAACACTCTTCTCTCTCTCTCTCTCTTTCTTTCTTTCCCCTCCCTGCCCCCCCACCCCCTCCACACACATATAAAATGCTAATTGAAACTCAAAAGTCGAATGATTCACAATTATAGTTTTCTGTTTGATGTTTGTTTATGCGTGAACAAGTGGTTCATGCCTCGGGACAACACCCGAGCTTGGCATGAGGGAAATATTTCGAATACGACAGTTTTGACGTGCATCAGTTCCCGTCTATACGATGAGTGTTTTTGTGGACGACAAGAGGGAATGGATTTAAGCAATCATCTGATTAAGAGCTCGTTGCACTCACAAGAGGAGATTCGAACCCACAATCCTCCGATTATGAGCTCTGGAACACTTCGAAAAGGCCACCGCGTGCACCTGTCTCCTTATTAAGACTATCCTAAAAAAATGTAATAATTATTTGCTTGTATGAGTGATTCATTGGCATCCGACAAGCAAAGCAACTCTTCGTTTAGAGACTAATCGTGAATTAATAAATATGCAGGGTACTCACTCATGGTTGGGCGAAGGTCATTGTTTGACTGTATAACATTTACCTGTATTGGCATAATAAAACGTTATTTTTGCTTAACTACCGCGCTTATATTTTAAGAGTTCAGAATCAACAAATAAGGTAGTTACAGCTTAGCAAAAAGAATGGTTTATTATGTGTAGTGGAACAGAAAAACAATGACCCCCCACAAATCTGTGACCACCCTATATGCTACCACGCCATCCAAAAAATTACGCTTTTTTTTTTCTCTAAAAGCTTTATTCAGCCTAGGCTAGTTTTTATTTATCCATTCCAAATTATGCAAATCAAAGAGTCAGGAAAGAAGAATAGAAAAAAGCAAGAGCTCCACATCTTTGGAGTGAAGACAGACAACTGAATGAAGAATAGCGACACCCCAAGGACAATTACCGCTTCAGCGAACAACTGTCTTCATTATCATTTACACAGACAAAACACGGAGTCTTTTCTTAGTCAAAAGACGCCGCGTCACCATGTCCACGTTAAACATTCGGTTCCTTTTCAAAAGACGGGATATACGGAAGGATTCATCCCAGAATTACAATAAGATGGAATACAACAAGAGTAAGTATTGCTTCACAGAGAGAAAGTCCGTACTATATGCAGTACAAAAAGTCCATCAAAATTGTGTATTTAATGGTTTTATGCAGGGAACAGATCTGGATTTAGAGCTAGTGGACCCCTAGGCTGAAAATATGGTGCGGGCCCATCAACTACACAGAGGAGGGGGGGGATATGTAATATCCCTAGTAAAATAAGGGGCAAGGGTCGGATTTTTTTGAAAAATATATAGTTTAGAACTGCAAATGAAATCATTGTTAAATGTACAGCCGCGGAAAAAAAAACGAACCACCGATGATTATTTCGTTAGTTCTTATAGTAGAACTAAACTTAATATACCATTTTGTAGGGAATAAAGTCTACTATACATTGATATACAAAAAATTTGCATAGGGGACTATCTTCATACTCGAATCCGCACCAACTTTAAAATCTTCAATAGCAACACCTACTTTTGATAGCGCAGAAATGTTCCCCTCCCTCAAAATAATCTAAATATAAATTTTCGTTAATTTCCTACATTTATATGCAGAGATATTAGACGATATGTATCTATCTTATTTGAGGGGCTACTTCCACATTGGACAAAGTATTAGTGAGACTTCGAAATGAAGTACGCTGGTAGAAAATGTTTTGGCGTTAGCCGTGGTTCTTATTTTCACTTGGTCATTCATTCCCCCACTCCCGTATACCCCTCGCCTTTATATAAGAATTTAGAATTTTGTTGTAACGCGATCACAGCACTTTTAATTCTCAAAATTAGTAGATTTCTGTTAAGTTCTGCAGATTTTAAAATTGTGTATTACCCCTTAAATGATCATTTGAGGCACATTTTAATATAGCCGAAAAACTACAAAGAGGAAAATCATGAAATTTTAGATATGCATATAAAACGTTTTTCTGAATCCATCACTATGAAAATATAGCATGGTTGTTATTCATAAATTTTATGAATATTAATATCCTAATTTAAATAAAATTAAAAAATATACATATAAGTAATGAAAGTTAGTGTATTTTATTTGGGTTGTTTAGAAGTAACACATAAAAATATCAGCTTACTAAAAATATTATTTCGAAAGATATGATTAAAAGTTTAAGAAATTCATTTAACATTACGAGTTCTAAACTTTCGATATTCATAATTAAAAAACTACTTAACCAAATGACTTGCAAATTGGTATTCAACGATAAATTTTGTCATAGATTCTAAATATTGAATCAAAATTGGGTGTTGCTATTGGAAATTTTAAAGTTGGTGCTGATTTTAATATGAAGATAGTCCCCTATGCAAATTTTTTGTATATCAATGTGTAGTAGATTTTATTCCCTACAAAATGGTATATTAAGTTCGGCTCTAATATAAAAATTAACGAAATAATCATCGGTGGTTCGTTTTTTTTTTCCGCGGCTGTACAAATGAAATTGAGATGCACTGTTTTTTGTAAATTTCCAATACTATGTTACGAAATTTCAACGGTTTCAAACAATCTCAAGGTGCAATGGTATTTTAGAATCCATGAAAATAATAAAATATTGCATTCGTCTTTATGTTAAACTGGAATGACTATATAACCAAAATAAAAGTAAGAAAAATTAAAACAACCGGTTTCCAAAAAAAAGTCAAACAAGTCATCGTATTTATCATAAATTAAACATTTTCGAAAGAACTTAAAAATATTAGCATATATTTACATTGCATAAATCTGTTAATAAATATAAAAAAACATTATATCATAAAAAGAATATACTATATTACTATTTTCATTAGAATTTGGATTATTATTATTCCAAATATTTTTTCCCGCAATTTGACTATTTTGCGTGTGTGTGTGTGGTGCTTGCCTGCACCCTATGCCTAAATCCGGACCTGGCTGGAAAACTGCTGTTTTTTCTCACGGTTCATATAATTAAAGTTATTTGTTTCAATATCTTTCATAAAACCTATCAAAAATCCCGCAAAAAACCTTCAATTTTAAAGCACTGAAATTATTGAACGGAAAATGCATATTTTAAAAAAACTTCATTGCAGAAAAATTTAAAAACTAAAAAAAAAAATGATTTTTGACAATGAAATTATCTATTGGAAAGTTCATTTTGGCGTCTGCAATATTAAAAAAAAATCATTTTTCAAGAAAATTAAGATTCTAAGTTTAAAACTAAGAACTTTAAGGGCCCGTAACCCACTCCCGGTGGTCTCACACTAAAACTACATATTTATAAATTTGTAGTATGATACCCAGTGGTTTCCATGGTAATCACATGCGTGAAAAGGAAGCGTAGAGCGCAAAATATTGGTGTGTAGCAAAAAGTTTAGGTAAATTTGTAAATAACAGTGACAATTAAATATTTTTTTTGGTATTGTGATTTTTGTTAAAATCTTTGAATATCTGACACATTTTTGGCTAATGAAGTACATTTTTTCAGCCTTAATGAAGCCTCATGTTTCAAAATTCAAATTGGCTGTTTTAAATATTGCTCCGTTGATCCTTTATGACGCTTCATTGATGCTTTTAATTTTCAAAACGAGTGATCCAAAAATTCCTTAAAAAAATTAGGTGTCATATTTAGATGACTAGAAAATATAATTAAAAAGAATATATTTTACTGCGACAAAAAAGTTGAGGCTGAAATGGTTTATTAAGGTCCTACAAAAATTAAGTAGTTCTTAGGAACTTTCAAGGACCGTGTTTTAAATAACTCTATTCGAATTAAATTTATAAAAAAGATGGCGTTTTCCGTGCGTTTGCTCATTAAAAAGTTTTTCAAATAATTTTTTAACTGTTTAAAAAGTGTTTACAGATCCATTTACGCTTTAAACAAGGAAACACAATACTCTGCAAGGAGTAAAATAAACCGACTCGCCAAACATACACCAGAGTAAAGTGATAAAATTTACAACAAACAACATGAAGAGTGACAAGTCGCTTTTTTTTTTTGGTGAAATCCCGCATTCATTCCAGAAAACTCCACATGCTAAAAAACCTTTAAAAAAAAGAAAACAAAACACCCCATTTTTTTTGTGTTGTTCTTTTTTAAAAAACACCTTACAGCCGATCCTTTTTAAGTACCTCCCACGACAAGCCAAAGAATTCCCAATTGGAAGCTCGCCAAAGAGGCGCCAACTTGGCATCGGATTGCGTACTCCAATTTAGAAACAATGGTAAACAGCAATAAAATAGAATGCAACAGGGAGTTGGAATAGAAAAAAAAGCCCTGCCAAGCAAAATGGCAATGGGTCAAAGGACTCCGATGTTAGGGTAAGAAAAAAAGTGTGTGTCACACGGTCAAAAGACACCGGGTCTACAAAACCCAGGTTTTTTTTTCTTAAATCTCGCCTTAACCCTTCCTCTCGGAGGAGATAATGACAATGAAAACTCAACACAAAGGAAAGTGTTCTTCATTCAGTGGACAAAATGGCGCGGAATCTAAATTTGGAACGCTGCTGTTGGGAAAAAGGATATCTTCATTAAGGGTGCGAGTTGCGTCAGTTGCGAGATAAAATTCGAAGGTTTGATTACGTAGATAAGAGAGTTGGAAGATTACGATGAATTACAAGAACATGTTTTTTTTTCAATTGTTTGAAGGACGATGCTCTATTTTTTTTCCCATTCCGAAGTTCGATGAGTTTAAAAAATCGTTTGCTGAAGTAGGAAAAAACAACATCCAGAATCTTAACGGCTCGTGAAAAGGGGCCTGGGCCCTTTCGTTTAAAAAGAAGAGGGGCGGCCCAAGTTACGCTTTATTATCGTGAAAAAAATAATTGAACTTGTCGAGTTCAGCTCGAGCCTGTGGTTGCAAAACACCCACTTCCTCTGCGTATAAAAGATTGAATATGTGTACATAAGTACTATTAATCTTCAAGAAGTGCACCTGAGACCCGGAATTTTCAAATTCCATTTAGTTTTGGAAATTAATCTATAACGGTTTTAGAAACCATTTTTTAAAATTTCCTTCTTAAAGGAAATAGTATCAAATATCGCTATAAAATCATAAGACAATAAAACACTTTCAAATAAATTATTAATATATGTTTATTGCTTTAAATCAAGCCGTTCTCAACCTGTGGTACGCGTGCAACGTGGGGTACGCGACGGTTGGGGGTACGCGAAAATATTAGTAATGGCGGAAAACATCTAAAATAAATGTAATATGTAAAATAAAAGCCTAGAAGTGTCATCAATGAGTTGTTTTATTAACTTGCCTGTTAACATAGCATTACTGCCTAACGAAAACACGTTTTTTTTTGCATATAAGGATAGGTGAGAAGGGTTAGGAGAGTAGGGGGGACTCATAAATGAAAACTTTTATCAAGGGGTACGCGAGAGATAAAATTTTGAGAACCACTGTTTTAAATAATCGAAAAAAAATATTTCTTTAATAAAATAAGTGTTTTAGCAACCGAAATTAAAAACACATGTTTATACTAACTACTTCACTAGTTATACTTCACTACAAACCAAGAAGTTACATTTTAGTATTAAAATACTTATTAAACAGCAGAGAAAAAAGTCTAAACGCTTCTAGATCTTGGTTTACAGAAAAAATATTTTATGACTCATAAATAAATCGTTTTGTTTAATCCCGTGCGAAGAACGGGTATTTCTACTTGTGAAACGTTATAAAAGGTAACAAGTTATTCGAATACTTTTAATTTGAATTCTCTTCCCACTCCATATCAAAAGAACCGAGAAACTTTCAAAAGAAACCTTATTCTCCAAAAAGTAGTAAAGGGAGAGCCCTATCTCGCCATAAAAGCCCGATGTTTCGCCACCGACAACGGTTGTAAAAATATTTAATCGTCCCCAGCAATAAGAGAAAAGAAAAGCAGAATAACGAAATAAAAGCGTGCGCCCATTTTGGCTGCTCCAAAATTCTCCTATCTGGCAGGGAGTCACGGTTGAATTTTTAAGTGTCCCGTCCACGAATTTCCCCACTCAGCACAGGACTGCCAACCATATTTTGAATTCGCCAAACCATGGAACCCCCCGCCAAATTTCAGACATGTTGCAATGTTTGGCAAGACTTTCGATAGTGTTGAAAATAATCGGATGTGACTGAGACGGAGCACGGCCAGAAGGTGTTTACTTCGTCATTTCAGTAGAGTATGCAAATCAGAATGAGTCGCCAACACCCTACAATTAAATCAGTGTGGAAACTTCATCATTAAAATTGGGAAATTGAAAGTTTTATAAACAAGAATTAAAAATTTAAATATAAAAAAAATTGCATTTAATTTTTTTTTAAAGTTTTTAATTTTTGTACATAAAATGTTTAAAAAATCTGCATTTTCCTTTAAAAAATTTCAATGGTTCCAAATTGAAGGGTTTTACAGGTTTTAGCCCTTAATTTAAAATATCTTTAAACTAAACTGCAGTTATCTAGCATAAAACCTTTATTCTAGAATATCGATGACGGTTTTATGCTGTCTTTTTTCTGGGCAGAAGGAAGATAAGTAAGCAAGCTGTTCCGTGTTCCTCTATCTACAATTTGTGAGTCCTTGGCTTTGTTTTAAGATTTTATGCGCATCGGTGCTTCCCCCCCCCCCTAATAAACGAGATAAAATGTATGTCAATCGCGCTTTTTGTCGCGGAGTTGTAGTGTCGAAATGGATCACCCTGAATGGGTAATATGGCGGTTTCTCTCCTCATGTAGCTGATTTTAGTGTTTAACTTATAGCTAGCAAATCTGTGTTGCCTGGATATTAATCTAGCAATCCAGGGGTTGCTAGTGGTCAATTTGTGAAGTACTATGCGACTTTTTAAGTCGAATATCGCTCTGTATAACTTGTGTAAATTTATTCATCTACCTTGAGTAGTTATGGAGATATTTAACGTATTGTTTTTTAATTTTTATATCCACGGCTTTAATAAACTGATGTTTTTTTAAATACATATATTTTGCAATATAAAAATCCCTAAAAATTAATAATTAAAAACGCTTTTCGTAATATTAGTCTGTAATATGATGTCGATAAAAATAATGCATTTTGCAGAAAATGAAAATAAAACACTTGGAAATGTTGTTTGAATGCCAAATGGAGTTGAAAGCTTATATTATTTAAAAAGTTGTATATATTTTTTATAGTAATTAACCTCAGTAACAAAAAAGCGCACTTATTAAACTTCACATTCATTATTTTTAATATTAACAATGCAATAACACAAATTAAAAAAAAATTCTATTCTTCCAATTGGAAATAATTTATTGTATTCGGCAAAGTGTTTTGGGTGCCAATTGGCGACCTGAGTTTTGGAACGGAAAAAGTTCTATAACTTTTGAAAGGTTGCAGATACCCACATGAAACAAAGTGCAGATTTTATACTGATAAACTATTGTTCAAATGGTGCAAGTTTTATAAAAATTCAATTAATTTGTATTATTATAATTATTTTGTATTATTACAACTATTTTGTATTATTACAACTATTTTGTATTATTACAACTAATGTGTATTAGTACAACTAATTTGTATTATTAGAAGTAATTGGCTTTTATATAACTGGCACTGTTGCTGTTTTATCATCAAATCTAGCAATTTATTTTTTAAATCCCTCACAAATGCCACATCGACTTGAAACTTTGTTTACTTACATAACACAGATGGCAATTCGATATTTACTCATAATAGTTAGGAAGTTATTATTGGTGCTCCATTCGATACTGAAAAATGGGACAGTGGCAAGTTCCGAACAAATGTTATCCGCACAGTGCTCTGACCAAGTGCGCAATGGAAATGCGCCATTTGGGAAGATGGCTTAACAGTGAGCATTATAATTGAACAGTATGATAAAGTCACATCAAATTCCGTCGCCACGTTGAAGCTTGTCGCCAAACTTGGCGCGATCGTCGCTCCTATCGCCACTTAGCATATTCAGTGGCGTTTCCGGAATGGGGGTTTCACCGGAACACTATTTGGAGAAGGTTGACGCAAATAAAGACGGGTGTTCCAATTTCGGCTAGACACTTGGCCCGGGGGGGTCACGTAGACACGATCCTCGTAAAAAAAGGGTTCTCCTCATAAAAGATGGCCGCCCAACGCATCGAGAGGAAAAAGGGTTTTCTTTTGAAAGTTTTAAGAAGAGCGGCGATAAGTAACGCTATTTAGAATATAAAAAATGCAACGATATTCGTCTTCTTTTTTATAAGGTTTTCTGGTATTGTTGTTAAAAGTTGGGTCATGTTTGAAAGGAGTTAGGAGAACATTCGAACTACGACGTTTTTGACATTCTGTTATTTAACGGAAGTAAACTGATATTGCTTTTAGTTAAGAGCTGCAGAAGAGAGGAATAACTCAAAACTGTAGTTTAGTTGTGTTCAACGAAGCATTCAATGAAACGAGCGTGTAAATGTATAGAAAAAAGGCAAAATGGAATAGCGTGAAAAATTATCAAACAAGAAGGTTACGAGATATCGACTAATCCATAGATCATATTGATATTCCAGTATTATCGTAACCTAGTATTTTTACATTTAAGAATTCATTTCATATTGCAAGTTTTGGGTAAGAACAGTTTGATATAGAATTCTATAAAAAGTAATTGCAGATTCAGCTACAACCAGGGGACACACTTCTGTTCAGCTTGGTTCAATACGTTCCAAGGTTGGTCATGGACGAGTAGTGTGGCCGCTCCAGCATTGGCAATGATCGTCACATGTTGGAGGCTGGAAGGTATTGTGCATTGGGAGGCTGGTCGAAGATTTTTTTTTTTGGATTTGTTAATAAACGTCGCACGAGAGCTGCACAGTGGGCTATTGGCGACGATTCGGGGTCAATCTCGAAGAAAAGACCCGGGAACACATACACATTCACACACACATTCATACATACCATACATACATACATACATGCACCTCGTTATTTTAGAACCATGGTCAGATAACGAGGAAACACCTGAACTGGCACCCAACGCCTTCAATAGACGTCGGGACTTGGCTGGTCGAAGAGAACGACCAGGACCTTCCAGACCCAGCAACATTATAAATCTTGGATCAATGCAAGCCTTTTAAAACAGCATTGAAATTTTTTTTAATTATGGGGAGAAATACATATTTTTTATCCCTATCTATTTTTACGTAAAAAATATTGCATAATGTTTAATAATTTACAAATAAATAATAATAAACAAATTACAACCATATGGCATATTTTTTCGGAATTCCTGCTTATACAAATGATCGATTTTGGACATGCATATTTTTATAGACAGCTGCATTTCAGATTGAGGCCAGGTCACCATTATGTTTTATATGTTTGTGTATAATTTTTTTTTTCTTTCCAACTTAAATTTTTTTTAAAAAATAAATATTGTCCATTTGCAATATTTACTTTTAATATGTATGTACTAATTATGTTATTCCCTTTCAGGATATCTTAATACGAGCTTATAGCTCAGTCCCCCAGCACCCCCCCCCCCCTCCTTCAATTTAAAAGTAACTCAATTGTTAATACTTACTACTTAAACTCGCCGAAGTTCTTTTATTTACTAGATGGAGGTGCAAGGACCAAAGGGTCGACACATCTCAAGGTTAATTTCAATTTCCGCCGGCGTTTAGTATTTTTTTTATGTGCTTTCATTCCGAAAATCCCATTTTCCAACTAAACGTAGGTCCTCTAAAAACTGTAGATCGAGGTTTATGGTGCCCCCCAACCATCCTCTACAGCAGTGGTCCCAACCCGTGGTCCGCGAACCACTGGCGAGATGGTCTGAAGTGGTTCGTAGAGACATTGTTCAAATCCATAGATGTTTTCATTATATTTTTTCAAAACAGGTGTATAGCAACACATTTAAATTGAAAATCAAAATTTTCTTAAAGGAAATAAAATTATATTCTCATTCTTTGTGATTATTATACCAATTAACCAGAAATGAATTCGTAATTCTTAAAACATATTACTTTAAAAACTGTAGACTTTTTAATTTACTTTTAATCATTTACAAGATGAGTAAAAGTTTAATAACATAGGTGCATTAAGTACTTGCATTATATTTTGCACCTAAGTATTTTTTTTAAATGCTATTAGAAGGTGGTGGCCACGACTTGCCAAATTTACGAATCGGTGGTCCGTGGCTATCAATAACTTGGGAACCACTGCCCTACAGCTACACTTAGGTTGGTTGTATGGGGTTTAATGACGCAAGGGCCAAATGTGGCCAAGCTGCGCCATACTCTAGATGTTTCAAACCAACATTAAAATTCTAAAAGTTTACACATAAACAAAATAAATTTCAAATCAAAGGTAAAAATCCCGAGTAGTTTAAAAAGAAGCTACACTTAGGTCCATCACTAATACACCGTCTTTTTCTCCCGAAGTAAAAAAAAAAGTGAGCGCAACGTGATGGGTGTAGATGTCGTAAATCCGAGAATGAAACAAATGCATCGTCAGGGTTATCTATCAGAATGTGCCGAGGAGCACATCTCTTTCAATTACTTCACCCAAGTGTCGTTTGCGTATGCGGTGACGCAAACGAAGCGTGGGGCAGACCTCCCCCGAGGGGGAGTACTATACGCGACATCCACATTCGTTTAAGCTGCACATTCGTTAAGCTCGTCATTAAACCGATTCGAATGAGACAGAGTACTATTATGAGCGACAGCGGGAGCTGTTACGAACGTCTGAAATCTCGCAGAAACACTGTTCGAACGATGGAAGAACAGGCCGGCGTGGTTCTGGTCTTACAGCACGGGTCTCGTAACCAGACATGAAACTCAATATATTTTTTTTATAGAGGTTTAGTAAAATTATTTAAATTATAATTGTTTTAACCCTTTGCACTCCAAGACCTTTTTGCGTTTTCCGTTCTTTCTATGGAACAGTTATTCATCCTTATGTTCTCTATCCCAGAATTTGTTATGCTTATAGAAAAAATAAACAATCTGTTTTGGATCTGCAAAAGAACGAGTTCAAAAATATATAGTTGATTTTTAAACACAAGATCATGCTGTTCTCGTTTATTTTAAAGAACAGGGAACCAAAAGAACGAGTCGTTATGTAGTCGCCTGAGCGGTAGAAACGGAGTGCAAAGGGTTAAGAACTTACTAAGATCGTTCGGTAACCTCGAAAGTTTCTAAGGACCCATTGGATAAAAATAAGATAGGTTTGATTTGATTAAATAATGTCGCACTAAAGCTGCACAGTGGGCTATTGGCGACGGTTCGGGGTCTATCTCGAAGGAAAGACCCGGGTCAGATGACGAGGAGCCAACGCCCTCAATAGGCGTCGGGACTTTGGATCCTGATCAGATGTATCATGTACCAGTCCCGTATATACGCCGTTATTTTTTGTGGATATACTGGACGACATTCCTAGTATTTTGTAGAGAAGCTGGCAACCCTCTGATCACAAGATCAATACTTTTTTACCTTTCTTTGTCAAGTCCGTCGCGCAGGATCGAACCAGGAATCCTCTGATTCCTAGCTAACGCCTTTATCCACTCGGCCACGGAGGCCCACGATAAAAATAAAAAGTTTCTAAGTAATTTATAAGGGCCCTTATGAATATGAAATGAAAATAAGGTGTTCACAAAGACACTATCAATGCAGTGCTAATGTTAACCAGACCCATCTTACACGGCGAGTCTTGTGTGTTGCCCAAACCTAAACTCGGGACAGCACAATCACGGGTGTGTGTGTTGTACCAATAGAGTAATGATACAAATAGAGGAATATAAATGCTGATTTCCGTGTGTCCATCATTGAAACCACGTGATATGTGGAAATGCCAATTCATTCATGCGCCAATATTACTTGGCAGGCCTTGGGACGACTTTAAGAACTAAACGAGATCGAAGTATTGCAATATGGTTTTGTGTTTAATTTTGTATTTAAATATCGTTTTTTTTGAACGAGTGGCACAATTTAAGGGAGTTTAACATATATATTAAGGAGATTTTTCTTACTTTGTAGTTTTGAAATAATTGCATTACGTTCTTATGTAAAAAATTTACCATAAGCGAAGTTCTTTCAATTGTTATTTTGTATACTTCAATAAGAAAATATGAACAATAAAACCTGAGAAATATAAAGAGTTTCGCTTTTTCGAGTATTGAACACAAATAAAATATTTTCGTTTCGTTAATGAAGCGGAAATATTTTGCGCATATTGTTTGAAAATAAGTAAATACGTACATATATATTAAGAAGTTGAATACAGACATAACTCCTTATCACCAAAAAAGAAGAAAGTGCGCCAAATTTGAAACTCATGCAGATGTCTGAACGCCAAATGTGGCAACGCTATAACCATGTGATGTGGGTTTTTCTTTTCAATGTTGACACCGCGGCCTTAAGAGAGTCTGGTATTGAAGGCGCTCTCTATTTAATATTACAACTCTCTGGTTGTACCGTGATAGGCTAATTCGAGAGCGGGTAATTCGATGATGGATGGCTTGGCTCGCCATGTCGCGTGCAAAGACCGCCTTGAGACGCATTGTTCCCCACGCGTTGCACAACACAGTCTTCAGTAATCCCTTCTTTAAACCTCGAACCAGGTGGATGAGACAAGGTGCTGAAAATAAGTTAATAGCTGAGGGCCAAACAAGTCCCCCTATGCAAATCCCGATGATGCCACCCCATGAAAAGAAATAATTAGCGAACAGATGCAGCGATTGTGTTTATAAATATAGCGCCTTCTTCTCGCTAGCGCCCCCTTCTATAAATACACACCCTATCTCCCCCCCCTCTTCGTTTAATGTCGAGAGTTTCATCAATGTCAAATGCTTTCATAAAGCGACAGAAGCATTGCAATTACGGTTTTCATGCGCTGAATAACGAATGGGGTCCCATTTAAAAGGTTATTGCTACGGACATACGGTTTTCAATGACGGCTGAATAAATCTCGCACCAGAGACTCAGCAATTTAAAATTGAGGGGAGAATTAATTAATTTCATACCCAGAATATTTACCAATATAAAAACCTGCGAACCTTAAGTTTCATTCAAGCTTATCCATAAGTTTGTTAAGTTTCTTAAAATCCAATCTAGATTTTTTTTTATGAACTATAATAAATGTAGTTACTATTAAGTTAAATGTGATCACATTTTATTTGTGTAGAATATTAGTCTGCATTATTTTGTCTTTTTTTATAGAAATTTAGAAATTCTCAAATCGTATCGAATGGGACAAAAATTATGCCAGTCGCGTACTTATCACGGAGTTTCAGCGTCGGAATGGATTACCCTGAAAGTGTAACAGTATTTTTATCCTGATACCCCATGCAGTTCATTTAAAAAAAGTTTCACGTCAGGTAAAATATTATATAAAAGAAAAATCATTTTGTGTCATTCTCTTACGAGCGCGGCGTCCTGGTGCGGTGGCACGTGTCGCACACTCCTAAGGGAAGCCCCGTGTTTGTTCGAGGGTTCATTATTAGCATTCCACTCCAGGGGGGTGGGAGAGCATCCGGGGGAATCTCCCGTGGAATCGGGACATTAGTGCAATCGTCCCTAATAATCAATCCACCGACAAAATCGACGTTGTTAGGAGGGTGCCAAAAGGTGCAAACCCCCCCCCCCCTCCCTTCCCCCGCTTCGGAATGCTTCTTCGGATCTCATCCATCCAGCGAAAAGGTGGCAAGCAGCCAAGGTGCAACTCAACTCCTCGCCATCGATGTCATTCATCAGGGGCGGACGGTGTGATTTTGGCAGCGCCCCTCTTTTATTCGGTACATTTGTTGAATAATTTGCATTCAGAAGCTTTTCGGATGCCGGGGAGGACTCCAATTACTCTCTTCTCATTTTTCTTAAAACTCATTTATTTATGTCAATTTGAAAACTATCAATCGTTTGTGGTGGACACTTAAGGTGTATAAAACTCGGCTAATTCCGCTTTACGATCCAAGTCCCCCCTCCCCACATACATAATTTTATTAAATAAAATCGTTAACAATTATTAAACCTTTGCCGTCGAGAAACATGTTCGATATTTACGTTCTTTTATGGCAGTTACATCTCGTTCTTGTTCTTTTTAAACGGGTGCGTTATGTTTATTTTAGTTTTAAATGCGTTGTTTTATTTTCATCAAATTTTGGCTGTTTTAGTGGTTTCGTTTCATGTAAAGTTCAGCTGGTTTTTTTTACTTGATCGCGAAGTCTATTATTCCCTTAACTACTAGTTTTAAAGGGGTTGTAAAGAATTTTAATCTGCAGAAAGAGATCACTTACGTATTTGGTGATTCTAGATCCCAAAACTAATTTCTATTAGTTTGCGAGAAAGCAACTTTTTAAACTCAAGAACATGTTGTTCTCTTTCATTTTGAAGAACGGAAAAAAGTAACATGTTGATATTTTGGTGACTTAAAGGCGACACTCGAATGGCAAAGGGTTCATAAAATATGTTTTTACCCAAGTGATGTCATACTTTTAAATGGAGTTAAAGAACAAGCTAACGACAGAAAAGCTTTTTTAGTGTTTAAGAACATACAGTTCTCGTTCGATTTGAAGAAAAGGGAACAAAATAACAGATCGTTATTTGGGTGACAGTCACAAATTCCAAAGGGTTAAGCTCTTTGTATGAGCGACAATTTAACCCTTTGCACTCGTAAGGCGCCTCTCAAGCACCAACATAACGACCCGTTATTTTGTTCCCCTGTTCTTTAAAATAAACGAGAACAGCAGGATATTGTGTTTAGCACATCAATCTTTTTTTCAACTTGTTCTCTTGCAAATACTAAACAGATTAGGATTTTTTTCCCTTTATGATTATAAAAAAAAATCTGTGGAAAAGAACGTAAAGAAGAATAACTGTTCCATAGAAAGAACACAAATCGCAAAGTGTTCGCGGAGTGAAAAGTGTTAAATGAAAGATCTGGAATGCAATATATTGGAGAAAAATAATTATTCTCAATTTATAAGAAGAAAACAGATACATAAAAACTTCCCCCAATATTGATTGAGTTTTTTCAAATGATGTGCAGTAATTCCGAATGGGATAAATGATAAAATAACAAATCAGAAAGCAGGCAGTGTCAAATTTTATGATAATCACTCGCCTCCCATACAAACAATCGGAAGTCAATAAACAATGATCAAATAGGAATTTACACAAGACTCTCCCCATTGGCCAATAGTATCCGATACCGTAGAATGCTCCGGGTGCCAATGATCCGCGTATCCCATTTTGGGAGATGGATGCCGGGGCTCTTTATTGCCCCCCTTCTGTCTGGAGACTAATCAGACGAAGAGGCTGTTTTCTCCCACCGAGGCAATCAGCGGGGAATCCCGAGTGATGGACCCAGGAATCTCTCGCGAGAATCGCAGAGATGTGGAAGTGCGAAAATACACATGTACGGACATGTATTGACAATGGGGTGTTACTGCATTGAAGATGTTAAGTGAAAGCAACGATGAGCGACGGACGCAATAACAGATGGCGATAAGACTATTTGGAGAATGTAAATATACGGGATCTATCCGGAAATAAAAGACGACGGAACACCACCTTGTAATTTTTGAACTAGGATCAGATGACGGAGACAATGCCTGATGTTGAATCTCACTACAAGTGGTCTCAGATGGTCCTCCCCCGCTTCCAGCACGCGGCCATAAGGGTTGCAGCTTTTTAGGGCCTAATGGCCCTAAAAAGTAAATGTGCTACAGTGGGGGGAAAAAAGCACGAACGCCCCTTGTTTTTCGGCCACTTAGGGCTAAACTTACTATACCATTTTGTACGGAATAAAGTCTACTACACATTGGTATACAACAAATGTACATAGGGGACTGACTGTCTTCCTATTAAAATCTGTACCAACTTTAAAATTTCCAATAGCAATACCCAATTTTCACTGAATATTTAGTAGTTACGACAAAATGTATCATTGGATATCAATTGGCAAGTCATTTTATTAAGTAGTTTTTTTAATTATGAGTATAGAGAAAGTTTAAAACTCGTAATGTTAAATGAATTTTTTAAACTTTTAATCATATCTTTCGAAATAACACATTTATTAAGCTGACATTTTTATCTGTGTTACTTCTAAACGACCCAAACTAAATATACTAACTTTCATTACATTGCTTTTATAAATTTGTAAAATTTTTATGTAAATTAGGATATTAATATTTAAAAAACATGATTAGCAATCATGCTATATTTAGAAAAACGTTTTATATGTATGTGTAAAAATTTCGTAGTTTTCTTCCTTGTAGTTTTTGTTTGATATATTAAAATTTCCAACAACTTGATCATTTCAGGGGTCACACGCAATGTTTCGAATATGTTTAAAAGAATTTTTCGATAATTTTACGGTTTAGCAGTGCTTTAAACGCGTCGGCATAAAATGTTTGATTCTGATCTATATTTCGTATGATTAAAAACTGGTGGATGTCTATAGGCAAGTCATGTAAACTTGAAAATAATGCCTAACAATAAGGAATGAAACGAAAGACAAAGTTTCTTTGTGTGGCGCAAAAAAGCAGTTGTATAAAAAAAGTTTACACATTCTTCTAATTTAAATTTGACAGTAAAACCCTTTACTATTGTGTACCGTGTTTTAATTGCACCGGCTATACATTCAGTAATCGATAATAATTAAAGAAAGTGTTTGTGAGTCGCAAAACACTTACTTCCTCTGCGTATGCATTTTTTTTAAATTTATATATAAGCACTATTCATCATCAAGATATGCATTTACAACTCGGATTAGTAAAGTTCCGCTTAGATTTTTAAATAATTTTAGAGATTAAGGACATTTTTTCCAGCAACAAATTAACTTAAAAGTTATTATTTGATAGTCTATATTACAGGAAATTTAAATTTGCGCCACAAAATATATTTCTGAATCAATTATCCTTAGATATGTTACAGACAGAGCGGATGTAGGTGAAAAACGGATCTGTGATTCGAGAACAGAAACCACGTGGTTTGAATTCTCGAATCGCAGACCTATTTTTCACCCGCTTGTAGCCAAGCCCTTAGAATTGAATAGACCAGAAGCAAATTAGAGTATATCAAATTTGAACTACTTTAAAAAGAAAAAGGGAGAGAAAGAGAGTACTCTACCACATGTACGCACGTGAGGAAGTATGGAGGGTAGTGTGCCAGCAGCTGAAGAATTGTTCTAAATATTTCTAAATTACGAGACAAGTTGTAGCGATCTCGTGATCGGAGAGTTGCCAAATTCGTTACTAAACAGTATAAAAATATAAATAATTTCCGCCCTTGTATAAGTGACTGGTGCACGTTAAATTTGTTCGGGGTTGTTCTGACGTCTATTGAGGTTACGTCGGGTGCAAGCTCAGGTGGTGTCCTCGTCATCTGACCATGGTTAAAAATGCGATGCAGTATTATCAGGTATTTCCTTTGAGATACACTCCGAATCGTCGCCAATAGCCCATTGTGCATCTCCATTGCGACGTCCATTCAACCAACCAATCAGAAACACATTTTTTAAACGTCTTAAATGACCCTATCCTTCGACCAGATCAGAGCCTCGAAGATGCTCTCCTTCTTCCCGATACACACACCCACAGAGCCACAGGTCCCGGACCTTTTGTTATTTCCTTTCTGGATGTGGCATCATCAATCTCACTCGTTCTGTCGGTGGGACCGTTGCCAAAGTGTATTTATTAATGCGGCCCAATAACCATTCCTCCGTTCTAGTAGGTGTCGCGTCCATTAAAGATCTGGATCACGGTCAGGCAGAGGCCATTAGACACGGAACATCGTCCGCGCGGGAAATAAATAACCCTCCTTACAGGAAAGGATGGGTCCACACAGAAAAACAAGACTCTTTGAACAAAAATATGAACTCTTACTGGATTGATTTCGATAACGCAAGGTGCCCCACTGAACTTTAAATGATTTCTGGAAGTCTTCAACCGCTTCCCCTTGCAGATGGGGCGGAAGCCAATACTGTGGTAGCCATACTGTACCCTCAAATACTTTTAAATGTGATTTAGTTTTTTTTTTTTTTAATGTTATAGCGTTGTAGAAAAGCTAAATGTGTATAGATATATTTTCTACCGATAGAATAAATTTTTATATTGCAAAAAAAATATAGTTTTTTCCCCCCTTGCTTGATTTCCACTTCGACTTCCGAATGCTTTTCTATTTTAACACTCTAGTAGACTTTGAGCATGAATGGACTGTAGTAGAGCGAATATGACGTCATAATCGTGAAACCAACATTTCAGACCGAATGGCCTCAAACACGTGATTTCTTTTCAAAATTATGAATTAAAAAATAATCGCGATTGGCGGATGAATTGGGAAATGTCTAACAGTGAAAATTCATGAATGGAATGACGTAATTAACCACGTGTCTGAGGCCATACATGTTGGCCTCACTTGAGATTATAACATTATGTTTTCTCTACTATGAAAGATCCATGCTCGAAGCTAGTACACGTGTCCGCACAAATACACGTGGAAAAAAATGTATTGCATTTGGGGGTTAAAGGCAGAGTGTATTAAAAAAAAAGAACGTCGCCGTAGAGCTGCACAATGTGCTATTGGCGACGGATCGAAGTCTATTTCGATTCAAAATGGATTAAAAAAAAAAAGAAACTAAAAGCACTACATGACGTCTTATTTTAGCATGAAAAATATACATATGAAATATAGCTGTAACGGCGAAAGTGGAGCAGATATTAATCCCTGAATTGGTCCGTCTTGTTAATCCAGAAGTTATAGGTAGAGAACAGTGGGGCGAACACTGATGTCATTCTACACCACTTTAGAACGCCAACAGCTACAGTCCCCCCCCCCCCCAAAAAAATGGTGCCCACGTATAGTAAAATGACTATGCGCTTTGGTAAAGTCATCAGTTAGTGTGCCTATCTTGAAAACTATACGAGATACATGAAAATAGTCAATTACAAAGTTGTAGAGCATCATCGAATTAGTACGACTAGATACCTTGCACGCATGAAATGCTATGGATAGAACGTATCTGACTCATTTTTATACCCATCGAAAGCAAAAAGCAATATTATCTCCTCCTCTGTGACGTGTTTCGTAACGTAATATTGTTGCTAGTTTTGAACAAATAAACAAGCGTCGTATCCGTTCTATTTATAGTATCCATGCATTTAAGACGTCTTTTTGCACTAAGCCGATGCGGTTATTGAAATTTGTAGTTGACTATTTTCATATATCTCGTATAATTTTAGAGATAGATACGCTAACTCATGCCTTTGCCGCCAAGGGTGCAGATCTCTGATTGAATTACTAATTACTGTAGTTTATCAGTGACTATAGTAGTCGGAGTTATTAATTATTATTCAGGTAGCCGCCTACTAACTACTATAATTAAAAATTGTAATGTAATAGGTAGTACGCAAGTATGCCGAATTTCAAGTCTATAGGATCTTTGGAAAGGAATAGAGTTACAAAAGAATATGATATAACATGAATATAAAAAATATCTCACCCAATATTCGGGTAATAATAGAGAATTAGATTAACAAGTGTCCGCAGTTAATATTAGATACACAATAAAGCATTATAAAAAACACCCTATTTTCAAAATAGAAAGTCATGGAGTCACTATCAGCAAAATAACTGGCAGTCCGGGTCCATTTAAATACAAAAAAAAACTTTCGCTTAACAATAAAAAACTAAAATGGATAATTCCCCGCCCAACGTGCCAGAAAATAGAAGCCAAGAAATTTAACTTGATTCTTTTCTTGCCACTTTAACTGCGCGAATAATGGGGAAAAAAAGTTATATATTCTAAATAGTCGTTGTTTTCTAGGGAAAACGACTGGGATGTATTATTCCCCACAGGAGGGGGGCGAAAACGGTCATTTGTCTAGTCGAATTAATTGCGGGCCGCTGGTTCCGAAAGGCCGGGATTAAAGGGGGCGGAAGGGACGGCATTAAAGGTGGAAGTTTGTAATTTTATGTGGAATTTAAGGAGGAAATGGGATTTTTTGTTGTTTAGAATGCGACGTTTTTCGCGGTTTCTTGAAATGCATTTCTATTCAGAAAATGGTTTATGTTTTACGTGCCTATTGTCGCCATCTTATGCAAAGAATAGTTTTATATGGTAGCAACAATTGAGTTCATATAAAGTTATGAGTTATTATTTATTAGGAGTTTATACATAAACCTTACTTAAAAGTATTACAGTGATAATTACATATCTATTGAGGGGAAACTAAGAAGCTATTTTGGTATGTTGCGTCTACCAATTTCTAAATGTGTTTAGTGCACGGTATTTGCGCAACTGAGCATTGGTTTACACCATGTGGAACTCGGAACGAATTCCTACAGCAACCAACCTGAAAGTTTCATAATGACCAACCATTAGAGGCAAGTAGTTCTGGGAATAGTGGACTTCGCAACCCCCTCCCCCTCGAAAAAAAATATATCTGAACTTTACATGAAACGGAATCACTAAAACGGCCACCATCTTAAAACATAATAATAAAAAAAAACGTACGTCGTTTTTAATGACTTCAAGAAACACTCATGTAAAATATGAAGACAATTGAACAACGCGTTTGGTCGTGACTGCGTAAGAAACAAATTTACAGCCAAACAGACGAAATGCCAAAACGTCGAGTTGTAACAGGACCTCGCTAACGCTCGGTCAAAAATTTAAATTTCTTTATGCACAGCTTCTAGGTCGCAGTGGACTGTCAAAACAATTTTTTTTGTTTAGAAACAATTTCGAACCATGGTCAGATGACGAGGACAACACCTGAGCTGGCACCCAAAGCCTTCAATAGACGTCGGGACTTTGGACCCCGATCAGATGTATCGTGCACCAGTCCCGTATACACGCCGTTATTTTTTGTAGATGTTCTGGACGACATTCTAGTATTATGGTAGCGAAGTTGGCAACCCTCCGATCGCAATATCACTACTTTTTACTATTCTTTAGTCTAGTCCATAGCAAGGTTTCGAACCGGGGACCCTTGGATTCCCAGCTGACGCCTAATCCACTCGGCCACGGAGGCCTCCTACATTTTTTAAAACAATTCTTTATCCGGTCATGGATTTATGGACATTCTGTACAATGGGAGGAAGAGTTTGAGCCTTCCGATTGTCACCCTTATCTTTACCTCGGTTAAAATTCCCTCTTGGTTTAGGCGAACACTTGGTCAACATACAATGAGCACGAGTATGAACTTTGCCCTTATTAAAAGAAAAAACTGCAGTTCAGCAGTACATTACGAATATCGAGCCGAAAATACGTATTCACATCAGAGCCAATCACTCATACTCTCTCCGACGCGTCTCGAGAGCGACACAATGGGCAAGCCAAACCCCTGTGCCCAATGTCCGCGATAACAATTAGCGATCCCCCTTTTGGGGATTCTTGAACGATCTCATTTGTATTCGCTCAAAGTTTCCTCCGGTTTCTGTTCGAAAATGCAATTTCCAACAATGGGGGATTTTTGCAAAAGGGGTGTAGTAGGTCCCCGAGGGAAATGCGGAATTCTGTGGGCTGAATGGAGCTCGGCATCGATTCATAATCACCGGGATCCCAAAGGTAATTTTCATAAAATGGTATGCTAACGTTGCTAAGGAGGAGCAAGGAGCGGCTGGTGGGTTGGATTAACGCAGCACTAGAACTATTGAAGGCAGTAATCAATCCCCGAAGAAAGACTAGGGAAGACGGCTTGTTACTTGCGAACAATGGTCAGGTAACGAGGATAACACTTGGATGTGGCGCTCCACTTTCCAAACTTTCACATCGCGATCAAAGTCACAATATTTGACCCAATCACAACAGATTGAACGCGCACCAATACCTATCTACATGATAAGGCTAGGGAACATGTCCTTACGCTTTTCTTTTGTGGTGGTTGATTTTCTTCCGACATGCTACCATCGAATCAGAAAAGGTCGGGGGTGGCTGAGTAAAGGCGTCAGCTGGGAATCAAAGGGTTCCTGGTTCGATCCTGTGCGACGCATTTGACTAAGAATAGTAAAAAAGTTGGGATCTTGTGATCGGAGGGTTGCCAGATTCGCTACAAAACACTAGGAATGTTGTACAGAACATCCACAAAAATTATCGGTGTGTATACGGGACTGGTGCTCGATAAATATGATCGGGGTCCGAAGTCCCGACGTCTATTGAAGGCGTGGGTGCCAGTCAGGTGTTGTCCTCGTCATCTGACCATGATTCAAAAATACGAGGCATCGTTCCCGGGTCTTTCCTTCAAGATAGGCCCTGAACAGTCACCAATAGCCCACTGTGCAGCTATAGTGCGACGTTAATTAACCAAAACAAAAAAAAAAAGAAAAGGTTGGGGAGTTTCAAACGCTTGGTTTAACGTCGCACTAGAGTTGCACAGTGGGCTATTGTGGACGGTTCAAGGTCAATCTTGAAGAAAAGACGAAAGGAGCAGAGGAAGGTGAAATCTTAACTCCTGTTGTTCACAACACATTCAAAAACTGAAATCGGCCTGCAGTTAGTGACGTAAAATGCATGTGACATACGGCTTTCTATTCAGTGGGCATTGGCCTTATACAATATATACGTCGGATATTTTTCCGTCGTGAAATGAGCGAAATACACAACCCTCAACAAGGGGGGGGGGTGCCCCACTTTTTAGCTAAAAATATAATCCCTATACAACCCACATGTTCCTGAACTATTTTGTAAAACATCAATAGGGCTTTAGTTACTTTAAAAAAAAAAATTCTGCTTAAGGAAGGCCTTTCACCGGTAATACTAAAGGGCTTAAAAAAATTCAATAAAAAAATAAACTCTAATTAAAAATCTCCCAACACTTTTTAATTAATTTTTTAAGAGCTTTTGGAAACTTAAGTCGCAGTAAAAGGTACTAAGAATAGAGGTTTTTTCGCATGAGCGAGCCAGCAACTGGAGACGATTTTCCGCATATTTGGTGAATTTCTTACAGCTAATCAGCGCATCAAACTGAAGGGTGCCGGAGAGTCAAGGGTTAATGACCCGCAAAGGATCAATGACCTTATGTCACTAACCGTGAATTTGAATATTTAATATTGGTACTGCATATTTAAATCTACCGAAAGTGTTTTGTAGTAAAAAAAGATGCATTACAAATGAATTTAAGATTTTTTTTTTTCAAATCATCTATTTACACTATAAGTGTTTCAATTTATAAACGAAATAAAAATGAATCTGATAAGTAAAGCTTTAGGTTACATGATCGTCGGAAATGTACATTTTTTTGGATCTACTATTTAGCTCTTTCTTCCGTCTATTCGCAAAAAATATTTCAGAAAATAATTTTATATAAAAAACTTTTATTTTACATTTCAGTTAAATATTTTTTCTGCTTCCAATTTTAGAATTCCTCCATCCAAGCGCCAAAAATGTACGCAAAAAAAAGAATCGAATGCACATCGAGATCCGTCAACTTTCTGAGAGCAACGCATTCCCATTAGATGTAACCGTAACTGATTAGCATACATCCAACCTGGAATGCTGACTACGAGACTCCACGTGTTACGATCCTGTCTGGAGTTGAGCAACTGGTGAATGCAGTAAACTGGAATAACTCCAACGCTTACACAATGGGGGGGATTTTGACAAAGGAATCACGTGTTGATCCCAGAGTACGGGATAACGGAACTACCTTCATTAGTTTGGGGTGTGAAAAAATGGAAGTGAATTTTAAAATAAATAAATAAAATAGAATGGCCGTGATCAGGGTCGCTTTTAGCAACCGCGGGATCCGTTGCAAATCTTGTAGCGGGGACCCTTTAGTCCTCCTCGTGAAAAGAATAGATTAAAATAAAAGTTATGAAACTTACTAATAAGTTTGTCAGATTGACGGCGTTCCTTATAAAAAATGATCAACATTAGACAATAAGAAGATTTTTTTTTCAAATTATACGGACAAAACATAAAGAATTAACCATGAAGTCTGATATAGATGTATCCATCAAACTTTATAGTAATAAATTGCAAAAATTATCAAAGAAAATATTACTAGACGGTGGCAAGAGAGATAGACACCATGCGGAAGAGGGGATACACCTCTGTGATGGGATCTTTGGCAGGGGGGGGATAGACATAGAATGCTAGGGATATTTCTAAGTAAGTATTCAAGTATTTACAGGGCGTGCGTCGTTTCCGAGGCACACGCATAGATTCTACGGATAGTCGGAGAGTTGCAACTGTGAAAAAAAGAAGAAGAGTACAGTGGAACATATACTTTGACTGTTCTAAATATAAAGACATTAGGGAAAAGCACTACAAACAAATTCGAAGAGAAAAATATGAAAGAGTTGATCAGGAATAAGATTGGCAATCAGAGAAATGACGCAAAGGCAATTTGAAGAGAGTTTGCAAAATAATGATCCCAGGACCCCAGGCACTATCTGGAGAAAACAGCCGGAAAACTTTTAACTTTCTTTTATTTTTCTGAGTTCTGTTTTGTGTTTTGAAATTTTAAGTCTGTGAATTTTGTTGCGAATGTTAAATTTTACTGCGAATTTTTAAAGTTTTATCTTGTCTTTTAAAAGTGAGATTTTAATTGTGTCGTGTTCCTGCTCGTTGCAGTGGTGTTTGTCTGTTGTAATGGGAGGCATTGCTATGCAACGACGGTCTTCGGCCATTTCCCTGGATGCCTTAGGGACGAATAGGATAATTAAAAATATGTGAAAATTAGTCTCGAGTTGCTGGTTTTCCCGTGAGAAAAAGGTTCCGATAGCAAAAGGTTAAGACGGCGGTTGAATGAATTTGTATTGAATCCGATACATGAATTTTTGAAATTGAGCCATTTTACAGGTCACAGCCTTCGCCTTAGGCTTAATATAGGCGAAACGACTTGGAAAGATTCTTACTGGAATAACATCACCTAGAGACTGTCCCTTTTTACGGTTCGCAAGAACTAACAAATGATCTATTTGAGCATTTCACACATAGGGAGAAAAGGATGACCAGAGGTTCGAGTACGTGTGAGTTTATTTTTATTTTCATATTATTGTATCGCTTCGGAAAAAAAAGAAAAAACTTTTATCTTGAGTGACATTTTTATAAAAATTAGGCAATAGTTTTCTGCTGTGCATTATGTACATATATTTATGTATTAAGACGATTGTTTCTTATTATACTTTAATTGAATGTGTGCTGGTCCTTGGCAGAGTTTAATAATATATATTTAAAAAAAAAAAGCGGATCAAATCGCAATACGTGGAGAGTAATAGGTGGCGGCCCCTAACAAGGATACGCTATCCCAGTTTTAATTTGTCCAATTTCGTCCCACCTCTAAACCGATTCGCTTTGGATCGTGCTTCTGAGGTACAGGGTTGAGCTCTGCAGTGTTAAGGGCTTTGTTTGAAGGATAATAAATAAGTTGACAAAGACTAGAGTGGCGGGTGTTCAGAAGTATCGATTAGCGGACGATTTCGCCAAACTATCGTGTTGCCAGATCCCGCCAAAGGTTAGAGTTCGGAGGACCGTCCCCACTTCCTCCCGCCGCCCCCCCTGGCTCGTTGCCAACCCCCGCTTTCGAAAAACCTCCCGCAAATCGACCCAATTGATTATTATTTTTTCTTTCTTTCGAGTATCGAGAAAAGTGAGATGGAAACCTTTCCGAAAAAGCGAGACAGGTAGAAGTCTCCCTCTAATGGGGGAAGGTCGCTTTTTCTCATCCAGAAAGACATTACACTGGATTAGGGGGATTTCTGGAGTGATCTATGACTAAGAAAAAAGGTTCGTGCGTGTTTGACTACGGATAGTATTAAAATATAAAAATTCAATTAAAATAAGCGGATAGGTACGAGTTTGATATTTGATATAGTGGACAGGTCATTCTACAGAAAAATATTTAACTATTTAAAAGAAAATATTGTAATTAAAATTGAATCAAATAAATATAAAAATATTTTTAATTTTTTAACCCTTTGCACTCCGCTGTCACTGCTGCAGCGACATTGTAATTAAGCGAGTGTTAGCGACGTCCCCGTTTTAAACCGATCGTTCAGCTTTTCGTCTGCAAATTTTTTTGTTAAGCATTTACGACCAAACGTGTTGCTCGATTTTCTTCAAATTTGGGAACAAGGTTGCTTGAGGTCATTAAAATCGACGTATCGTCGCCTCAGAGTTATAGTAAGACATGCTAATATTACCAAATGTACCTTTATTTAGTGGAGCACTCGGATATTTTTATGTCTTCATTGAAATCTCTGAACTACAGCCTTAGATATTCAGCATTGAAAAAACAGCAAATTTTAAATTCTATTTTATAGGCAACTCTGGTTTTGCTCATATTTTTGCTGGTATTTTTTTTTGGTCGCGAGGTCTACTGTTCCTATAACTAACTTATAACTTGTATAAGCTGGTGACTGTTATTGCTGCTGCGGCGACACCTAGAAACAAATTTGCATTTGTATAAGTGTAGGCATTCTGGGTTCTCTTTCGCTGAACGGACTCCAACGCCAAACATGCGAAAATGCGCCAATGTTGCTTACGCAATACACATATAAATGTTTACCATCTTTAACAAATCACGCTTTAGTTGATTGATTGATTCATAACGTGTTCACTCTAAACATTTTTTGAAAGGCGGCCCGCCATTTTACCCTTAATGAGAAATCTCCGCCCCTTCATGCCCATCTCCAAATCCCAAAATTCACCTGACCGTTATGAAAATATCAGTTTTATCCTTCCAAAAGAAAAAGATAGTCGTTCTTTCCTTTAAGAACAGAATCTGATGTATCTGAATACGGGATATTCCGCTGCGATTTTTCTACATCAGAGATGAAAAAATATTGTCTTATTTCGAATTTAATACCGATTGTTCTGCTTTAACGGCATTTTTAAGCCACGTGTACATTTGTTAGGTATTTGCTTATCAACACGTAATCGATGTACAGTTTTTGAAAATTCGGGGCCGCGATTACTCCAACTTTGCTTACGGATTATAATTTTGTAAAATGTATTGCGATCTCAAGAAATTTACAAAATTTTCAAGTTTTGATTGGGTTTGTTAGGTTTTTAATTATCATTAATTAACCAAATTACCGATTTTAGTAAAAATTGAATTTGCGTCTTCATCCAAGTACCAATTTGCTTGTTTGGTTAGAAAAGTATATTCCTCCTCAAAACAATGCCCTGCCCCTTTTTTATTTCTAAAGTGATCACTGTCCGCAGTAAATAGGCAATAGGAGAGAACAGTTTCTAAATAAAACTCCACTTCACTCAAAAGACCATCTAGTGTTTGGCGCAGCTTAGCCATACTTGGCTCTTGCGCCATTAAACCCTATGCAACCAACCAACCAATCACTCAAAAGAATACGGAATGGAAAATAAGGTTGGTTTGGTTGTTTGGTTTATACGTTTTTCAGCTGCCCATTTCTGGAAAATAAGAAATCGATCCAAAGGAGAATACGAAACAAACTGACGTCATCGATATATATATACAATGGACTTACTTTACTTGAAAGACAAACACAATTCCAAATATATTCCACTAATAACTTTGCGAAGTCGGTTTGAATTCCAAGAGGGCGCTAACCGATGGCCCCATCCGCCATTTTCCACTCCATCCCAACAAATGCCCTCCAGGGAGACGTCTCTTGATTCCGACTCAAATGAAGATGGAGCGGAATTCGATGCGGGAGCAATTAATTGCTGGGCCATTTTCCGCTGGTCTGCGTCACACGGAGTGCGACTTAAGGAAACGTGTACTTAAGGAAAGGGAGGGGGGAAAAGAGCACTTATCTTGTCTATAACATAGAGCGTCTTTGGATCGATTCAAAGCGCAGAATAAGAGTTCTGGAAACTCTTTGAAGAGGAATTGAAGAAAGAAATATTTGCAAAAAATACCCATAAGAGGATGTTTAGGACAGCTTTAGCAGGGTCCTCATGATAGGGGGGAGTGAGAGATCAATCTTAAAATTGAAAAGTCAAATATGGATTTTTATTAACTTATTTTAGAGTCAAGTTACCAACTTTTTTTTAGATTCTGGTAATTTACCTGTTTTTTTCAGCTTGGATGGGGAAAATAGTTTTAGATGGGAAAATGTCAACCCGACTTGAAAATGTATTAAAATGTCACAGTTTTTTACAATGATTTACCCTACACAACAACAACAACCTACGTGAAGAATGTTGGTAAATTCTTGTATAGTTCACAAACTGGAACATTTGGCTGTTTTTAAAGTGAAACTTCTGAGATTAATTAAAAAAAAGCCAAATGTTTCACAAATTTGCCAACTAGGTTTCTGATTTTTCCAAGTCAACAGGAATTTAGTTATATTTTGGGGGGTTCTGCCGCCTTAGCGAGGGCTCTTCTCTTTAGTACTCCGTTTGGGACATTGATTGGGGGAATTCACGTTGCACAATACACAAATGGCCATTGAGAGCAGTTTGGGATATATCCCAAAGGGTATGGAAGTTATGGAAAGGCACTGCATATACTTCGTGAAAACATTAATGATGTCTAGCTATCATATTGCATTATACTAAAAAACTCTAGTCAGCATAGCTCAAGTCTTAAGAACTACTACTTAAAACAATTAATTTACCTTTTACAAGATATGTTAGGTTGTTAAGAGTTTAAACTGCTATGTTTAACTGTAATACCGCTTTCAGTTAGGGTGAAACAAAAGTTTTGATAGCATGAAGTCCCAGAATGATTTCAACTCTTCCACTTCCATTTATTTCATACATTTTGATTTTTCCCGAAGAAAAGTTCCGGGAATACTGCCTCATAATTTTGAACCGTAGTTAGACGAGTTCCCCACCTGAGCTGGCACCCGATGCAACCTTATTAAGCGACAGGACATTAGGCAACGATTAGATTTACCGTGCGTAAGTCCTTTATGAATGCCAGTTGAAATTACGAATATTTTTAGATGACTTTTTTAATAATAATTCTGGCAACACTCCGAACACGAGATCGTTACGATTTATTAAGTGCACGGAGATATTCGAACTAGGAATAATCCGATTACTAGTCGGACGGTACTTTACTACTAGGCAACCGGGCCCTGCATTAATACACTTAGCTCAAGGTTGCCGAACCAGGACTGTATCCCGGAACCCATGGCTAACAGGCCAACGATTATCTTAGGTACAATAACCGCCAAGTCATCCGACTGCTTTGTATGGATTCCGAACCACAACTAACATTCAATATTTTCTATTACCACTCTCACGAACCCTGACATTTAAAGAGTACACGGCGGAGTAAAAAAAACACTTCGTAAAAAGACTCCAAAAAAACTAACATCCACTTTTCCAATCGATGTGAAATTCATATTTCATATCATTTTCCCCAAGAAAGAAGAAATGTAGGTCCAGTGAGAGAGAAGAGACGACATCTTCTCAATCGGTTTAGACGCCTCAATACGAAAGTAATAAGAAAATTTCGAGAAGCCCGAGGAAGGATTCCTTCTTTGGATTTTGTTTTCCGCATTTGCGAGACTTGTGTGAGTAGAGGAAGACACTTTACACGTTGGATTTTGTTGTGATGCGGAAACATCTCACGCGGGGATCCGACGCGAAGTGCATCGAAAAGAGAATCGAGAGTAATGGATGTGCTTTCTAGAGGATCAGTAAACATGCGTGTCACGTGTCTAGAAATGACAATTGGATTTGGTTGAATTTGTTCCTGTAAATAAGTCTAAAATTTATTTCATATTCCTAGGCAGGATCGGAGCCCTAGTTGCTCAGTTGGTAAGGCGTTCAGCTACTAATCCGAGGATTGGTGGTTCGAATCCGTGAAATGGATTTGACATAGAAAAGTAAAAAAGTAGTGATCTTGCGATCGGAGGGTTGCCAGCTTCGCTACAAAAATACTAGAAAGTCATCCAGAATATCCAACAAATTATACTGGCGTGTATACGGGACTGGTGCCCGATACATCTGATCGGGGTCCAAAGTCCCGACGTCTATTGAAGGCGTTGGGTGCCAGTTCAGGTGTTTCCTCGTCATCTGACCATGGTTCTAAAATAAAGAGGTGCATGTATAAATGTGTGTGTGAATGTGTATGTGTTCCCGGGTCTTTCCTTCGAGGTTGACCCCGAACCGTCGCCAATTGCCCACTGTGCAGCTCTAGTGCGACGTTAATTAACAAAACCAAACCTAGGCAGGATCGTTATTAGGCGTGTGCAAGGCGTGCCACCGCACAAGGGCCCCGATCTTTTAGAGAGTTTTTTTTTTGGGTTTTGTTAATTAACGTCGCACTAGAGCTGCACAGTGGGCAATTGGCGACGGTTCGGGGTCAACCTCGAAGGAAAGACCCGGGAACACATTCACACACACACTTATACATGCACCTCTTTATTTTAGAACCATCGTCAGATGACGAGGAAACACCTGAACTGGCACACAACGCCTTCAATAGACGTCGGGACTTTGGACCCCGATCAGATGTATCGTGCACCAGTCCCGTATACACGCCAGTATAATTTGTTGGATATTCTGGACGACTTTCTAGTATTTTTGTAGCGAAGCTGGCAACCCTCCGATCGCAAGATCACTACTTTTTTACTTTTCTATGTCAAGTCCATTTCACGGATTCGAACCACCAATCCTCGGATTAGTAGCTGAACGCCTTACCAACTGAGCAACTGGGGCTCCCTTTTAGAGAGGCCTGCGACCATTCAAGGAACGATAACAGTATTTTAGGAAATAGGAATTAACGAATTCTATTTATATTTAAAAAAATCCATTATACTATATTTTTTAATTTGTGGTTACTCGTATACTTAAGAGATGTCTGTTTATTGATAATTAGTGCCGTTGAGCTTTTCTCCGAAGTTTCTGCATACAATTGCACTTTGCACACCACCCTATAAAATAGAAGTCAAGCAGCATTTTTTGAGGGGAGAGGGGCATTTATTTTAAAGCTCCTAACTAAAGGGCCTTGTGAATAGTTGTGAATGCGAGGGACCCTAGTGGCTAAGGACGGCTTTGTTAATAAGATGACTCGAGGTCTTTTTGTGTTAATATATTATACAAACATAAGATGAACAAAATAAAGATACTTTTCCGAAAATCATGATATATGTGGCAGAGCACACTTGGAAATCTATCTTTTAAAAGGGAATTGACATAGACCTACCGTCATTATATAATGATTAGCTGGTTGGCTGCCGGGAAACCAGTTAAAGGATAACGGATATACATTTTAAAATGCAAAGCAAATATTAAAAAGGTAAAGCAAATTAAAAATAAATAAATTGAGTTTCTATTGTTTCGAAGTCCCACGCGTTATGGGACTAAGCTGCAAAGACGCGTTCTAAATCTACACCTTGAAAATATTTTTCAAAAGACGTTTATGCAATATTTCTAAAACTGTTAAAATAATTAACAAAAAAAAAAGACTCAATAGAATTTGACAAATTATCGCTTCAGGTGTACACCTCGAAGATGAATAGTACTTACATATAAATTTTCAGCATTTTATACGCTGAGGAAGTAAGTGTTTTGCGATCCACAAACGGTCACTTTTATTTATTACAGAAGAAAATCATTCTTACTTCCAAAGGGCCCCCAGTTTCCCAGTGGGTAAAGGCGCGCGGCTAGTAATCAAGAGGATTGCAAGTTCGAGCCGGACTGATGGACTTGACAAAAAAAAGTAAAAATGTAGTGATCTTCCGATAGAAGTGTTGCCAGCTTCGCTACTACTAGGAAGCAGTCTAAAAATATCCAACAAGTTACACTGGCGTGTATACGGGACTGGTGCACGATAAATCTTATCGGAGTCCAATCTAATGACGCCTATTGAGGTTGCGTCGGATGCCAGCTGAAGTGTTGTTCTCGTCATCTGACCATAGTTAAAAAATACGAAGCATCGTTTCCGGGTCTTTCCTTCGGGATAGGCCCCGAACCGTCGCCAATAGCCCACTGTGCTGCTCTAGTGCGATGTTAATTAACCAAACCAAACCAAACTTACCTTCAGATAAATAAAAAATTCCACATACACACAAAGCTAGGAGCGCCCAATAGCGAATCACACGTCGGCAGATTTCGGAGACACTCAACACGCTTCTTTTTACACCTGTTGCCTTAACACACAACACAACAACCGACGCGTCAGCTGAGCAGGTTACGAGTCGAGAGCGTTTGTAGTTTGCAACTCGCCTTGACTACCACGTTAAGAGGAATGGCAATCACCTCATTATTGGGCAACCTATTGAACAAGGACCCCCCCACCACCACATGACCACATAATAGATATAGATATAATAATAGAAAATAGTGTTAGTTCAATTTTCCGAGAGTTTCGGGTTTGGTTTTTGTTAATTAACGTCGCACTAGAGCTGCATAGTGGGCTATTGGCGACGGTTCGGGGTCTATCTCGAAGGAAAGACCCGGGAACACATACACATTCATACATGCACCTCGTTATTTTAGAACCCTGGTCAGATGACGAGGAAACATCTGAACTGGCACCCAACGCCTTCAATAGACGTCGGGACTTTGGACCCCGATCAGATTTATCGTGCACCAGTCCCGTATACACGCCAGTATAATTTGTTGGATATTCTGGACGACTTTCTAGTATTTTTGTAGCGAAGCTGGTAATCCTCCGATCGCAAGATCACTACTTTTTTACTTTTCTATGTCAAGTCCATCTTACGGATTCGAACCACCAATCCTCTGATTAGTAGCTGAACGCCTAACCAACTGAGCAACTGGCAACTCGCCTTGACTACCACGTTAAGTGGAATGGCACTCACCTCATTATTGGGCAACCTATTGAAAAAGAACCCACCACCACCACATGACCACATAATAGATATACATTGCTTAATAATACAAAATAGTGTTAGTCCAATTTTCAGAGAGTTTCGGGACTTACACCACTCAGTCGACCACCCGCCCAGTTATTCCGCCGAGTAGCTGCGAGTCAACACGGCGGCAATTCAATGAGCGGTCTCGTTTTCGTCACTCGGAATTCCACTCTCAATTACTTTAGTACGTTCATTCCAGAGTCCAGAGCATCATTTTCCAAATAGCAACCGACTGAAACAAAATGTTAAATTTCCTCGATGAGGCAACATGGCTTCAGGATGTTCTCTTTCTAGAGAATACTACTGAGGCGATAGAAGTAAATGGGGGTAAATATGAATTCTTCCAGTTCATTTAAACAAGAAAGCGCATTTCCCAGTTCGTAGCCGACATCCCCCTTTAACGACGGGAGGGTGTGAAAATTGGATCATACAATCGGCTGGGGCAATTAGCCAAATGAGTTTCCGAGAAAATGAAGAAGGGGCGGGGGGAAGGGTCGGAATAAAACACTCGCTTTGTCTGTGAGCATCTACGGGGAGTGTTAGTGCGCTCGGTAATTATTCTAAGTGGGGGGGGGGGGGGGGGAGGGGTATCCCAGGTGGTACATTCTGCATCCCGTTTGAGATTATTTATCACTTAAGGTATTCAAATGGGAAATGAGGGTGAAATTCGGTTGCGTTGGATGAATGAATGTCGCACTAGAGCTGGACAGTGGGCCATTGGCGACGATTCAGGGTCTACCTCGAAGGAAAGACCCGGGAACACTACTTCGTATATTTTTGTAGCATGGTTAGATGATGAGGACAACACCTGAGCTGGCACCCGGCGCAACCTCAATAGGCGTCAGAACATTTTACGTGCACCAGTCCCGTATATTGTGGATATTTTTAGACGTCGTGTAATTTAGGAACGAGTAACCCTCTGATTATACAATATTGCTACATCTTAACTTTGTCAAGTCTATGTCGTGTTCGATCTCGCAATCCTTTGGTTGCTAGACGACTACTGTATTACTGGGCCACCGGAACCCTTTGGTTGGGAACAACGTCACACTAGGGCTATTGACGACGGTTTGGAAAGAAAGACCCTAGAAAACAGTCTCGTAATTTTAAAACATGGTCAGATGACACTATGAGCTGGTATCACGCATTTCAAAATTCTACATAACGACACACTTTTGGGCATTTGGACCAGGCCTTATCTTCACCATGATCGAACTTGCGTTTTCGCTCACATCTGACGTAATAAATTTAATGGGAAAAAAACTCACTTTAATTCTAATCTAAATTTTTATATATTTGGACAGGCAGAAACAAATCTGACTTTAAATTCCCCCCACATATTTGGGTTCGGAAAACAATTTTAAACAAAACAAAGGATCAACACATAAAACCTCCGCGATCACAAAGAAAAACCGCCCAAAAGACTCACGCTTTTGTTTGTTCTTTTTCGATGAATTGAAATTCCCAGTCAAATACGCTCCGCACGCGGTCGGGATAGAAATATTCAATTTTTGTTTCGATCCGAGTAAAAAACTCTCTCCGCCCGTTGGATCGCAGCCAATGCTTTGCGTGCGAGTTTCCCCGAGATTTATGCTCTCTCACATTCCTTCGACATCGACAGGTTGCCTGAAGTGAAGGCGCATAAATTGTGACGGAAAACAAAAGGCGAGATTAGAAGCTCAACTACAATACAGTATAGGTCATTAAAGGTGAAAATTAACAAAATTTGATGGTGGCCAGTGGCCACTAAACTTGAAAAATGCAGTGGCCACTTTACGTTATGTAGCGAGATTACCAAGTTCATGCAGTACTAAAAAAAATTAACCTTAAAATGTATTAATTCACATTATGTTAAGAAGCTGATGATTGTGTGAATAAAGCTATTATTCAAAATAATTAAATTACATATAAATAATTAAATATTTAAAAAAAAATCCGGAAAATTAAAAAATATATACAAATTTTTATTTTAAGAGTAATATAACATCTTTGATGAAAATTGAAAACCAAATTTAAAATTCATACTATTAAAAAAAAACTTCAGTTGCATTGAGTTTTTTTTTCGTTCACTATGTTTATTAAAGTCTTTCATCCAAAATTTTTTTAAAGTAATGTGTACTATCTTCATTAATTCTACAAAACAATTAATTATTTATTAAAAAAACCTAAATTTTTTGTAGTTATTTTTATATGTTTGGGAAATAAAGTCAATTTTGGTTGCGTTGTTACGCGATACGTAGCAAGCTTTGCGGCGACTTCGGATGCAAAACATCGGCGATCGGCGCGATTTAGTTGCTCGAATCCAATCTACACTACCCTATCTTTATATTTTAGATAATTTTATAGTCTAGAGTAGTAAGGAGGCATAAAGAGCTAAATTCATGCCATCGATTTCCGAAATTGTTAAATTTCTGATTAAAAAAAAGTCGAAATCCACGGTGGCGACTAGATAAAAAAATTTCGATCACCACTTTTAAAAAGTTAGTCGCCACGTGGCGAGTGGCGACTGTGAATTTTCACCTTTATGGTCATAAAGTAGTATAGGCAGGGTGACACAAGGAAACACCCACAGTATAACAGACCAGGGGTTTCCCATTAATACCATTCCGCAACGGACCCCTAGCTAAAACTAAATTAGGATCGGTAAAGCAACTCTTTTTATTTATAAAGGTTCCTACCCAATTTTAAAAATAACAAATAAGGAGTTTCTAAAGAGCAATAAAAGCTTTTTAAGGACTCTTTTTCATATAGCTGCTTCTGTATGTAGGAAAAAATTCAATTCAAATGACAGCAATCAACTTTCATATTAATTTAAAGACTTTTTAAATACAATGCTGCTGTGTTTAAAAGGCATCTCAATAGAACCTGATACACACAAGCTTAGGGCTTTGTTACAATCGGAGCATTTATAGCTAGAGTCGAGGGTAAAATCATGGGAATAGTTACAATTAAAGCAATTTTTTTAGGTATGTTATTGCGCTAACAACTACAGAATAGACAATTTTGTTCAGTGTATCAAAATATGTGTATGTTCTACTTCAATTATAAAAAAAAAATGTGGGAATCCTGTTAATATAACCTTATGGAAGTAACCCTAGCTGCCTGGACATGTATGCATTTCAATTTTGTTTGAATATATAAAAATGAAAATGTCGGGACATGAAAAAAAAATTTGTTAACCGATGGTCATTGTTTGGCTATTCAACTACACATTATAGAACATTCTTTTTGCTATACTGTAACTATTTAACTACTTTGTTTATGCTGCTACTAAAACAAGCGATGTCTAAAATATAATCGAAGTAGTTGGACAAAAATGTTTCATTATGCCAATACAGCTGAATGGGATACAGACATAAAATGACCATCTCCCAACAATGTGACCACCTTAATATATAATAATGTATATAGGTAGACTTAAAAGTATGGTTTGGTTAATTCACGTCGCACTAGAGCTTCACAGTGGGCTATTGGCGACGGTTCGGGGCCTATCTCGAAGGAAAGACCCGGGAAAGATGCCTCGTATTTTTCAACCATGGTCAGATGACGAGGACAACACCTGAGCTGGTACCCGACGCCTTCAATAGACGTCGGGACTTTGGACCCCGATCAGATGTATCGTGCACCAGTCCAGTATACACGCCGTTAATTTTTGTGGATGTTCTGGACGACATTCTAGTATTTTGGTAGCGAAGTTGGCAACCCTACGATCGCAATATTACAACTTTTTAATATTCTTTTGTCTAGTCCGCGCAAAGGTTCGAACCGGGACCCTTTGGATTACCAGCTGACGCCTTAATTCACTCGGCCACGGAGGCCTTCTTAAAAGTATGGTTATGTACAGATATAATCCACATCATGAAACATTGGGAGGCTTAGCAGTATTATGCAATATTGGCAGGTTCACAGTATCATGCAGTACATGTAGGTTTAGAGCAGGGGTCGGCAACCTATTGAAACGGAAGAGCCAAAAGTTACAATTTACAAAATTTCCCAATTTTTAAAGAGCCACTAAAAATTTTTGTTTCAATATTATAGTATTTGCTTATATATATTTGATTTTTGATTTAAAATAAACGGCTTTAAATACGGAAAAATATTTATTCATATAAAAACACAAATATATATAATTACAACAATGGGAGCATTGGCTTTGCATGCCTTTTGAAAATTTGATTAAATCTGGCTTATAACTTGTTGTTTTAAGTTTCAAGCACGACTTTAGATTTTTATTTGTTAGTTGACTTTTAACTTTTTATTATATTCATGCAAGAGAACGCTTGCTCGCACGAATATATCGACCCGAAGATCGTCAGCACTCCATATGCCAACTTCTTCACCTCACTGTAGCATTCTGGAAGATTATTCCGTGCGGCGAATATGAGGGCCTCAACTCGCGGAATTTCTTTTAGAGCTGTCCACTTGTGCTGCGCGATGTGCATGCATTTCTGGACCTCCAACTTTTCCAACTTGCTCTTGAGTTCTGTGAACTTGCCATTCCACAAGTCTTTGGTTTTCAAATCTAGCAATTGCATTTGGAGAGAAGTGCAATTTGTGTTGAGAGGATTTACTATGAACGCAAGATTACTTTTGTTTGTTTTGAATTGCTCGAATCTCTCAGCTAAATGTTTTTTAAAGCTGTGCTGAAGTAATTCGTGTCAATAGTTGCATTAGTCTCATCGCGATATTGCTTCAGATTTTTAAAATGCAGTAATTTACCACTCTTCATGTCTTCAACAAAAAGGAGTAATTTTTTTTCGAAACAAACTACTTCTTCAAGCAAGGCGTAGGCTAGGTTGCCCTTTCCTTGCAGTTTTAGATTTAGTTCATTTATTTTCTTTGTGGTATCTACCGATACCACAATTAAACTAATTGTATCGATTTGAAATTAACGATTATGAAAATAGAAGCCATTGAGAAATTAGGTACTTAAAAATATATTTTCTTATTTTTTAAGGGTTCTGATAATAAATTATTAATTTTTTCGTGTGGAACTGGAGAGCCGCAACTTTACATCAAAAGAGCCGCATGCGGCTCGCGAGCCGCAGGTTGCCGACCCCTGGTTTAGAGTATCATACAGTATTGCTAAACAGTAAAAAAAAGTAAGATACTATTTTAAAAGTGAGGCAATAGTCATAAGCATCCAAGAATAATTAGAAATTATGAAATACAAAATACGAAGTAAATTAAAAAATAACGAATAGGGACAAAGCTCAAAACAATTCAAGTCGTATTTCTTTTAAACATTAACACCACTTGAATAACAAACCGCTTGTTGGTTTTTCCATAAACCTTTTTTTAATAGTAGAATTCTTCCCAGCTCAATTATAACCGCTCAACGTCTTCTTTTATTCGATCTCATTTTCTTAATTAAACTTTTTTTTCTCCCCCCGGTCGTATCTAATTTAAAACTCCCCGGCACTCACCGCGGAGACGCTAACGAGCTCATGTTAGTCATTATCGTTAAGCGAAAACTATCAGAAAAAGATGAGAATATTAAATTTCATAAGGAGGAGAAGGGAAATGGCGCGGGAAAAATCTTGCGTTTTATCTTTTAAGAACGCTCGTGGAATTCCGGAATGAGCTTCTCGCTTTTATTAAAAGAAAATCGTCTTTTGCGGACGATTTTTGAGTGTCCGGCAGTTTCGCCCCGTGGAATGTTATTAGATCGGGAGGGGGGCTATAAAATGGCGCCGCGTTTTAGATTCGAAAGTGCACTTTACGTCAAATTGGTTTGTTTACACGCAAAATTGACACAACCGATGAAGATATTCCATTTTTTCGGTGGCACATTGAAAAGTGAAGATTAGGGAGTTTATTTTAAAGAATTTAATTATTTTTTTCAATTAAGTTGTATTATCCTGGAAAAAATACAGTGAAAGTATTGATTTCTGTTAAACATGTTAGACCCTTTCTACAAGGACGTTATTTAGGCGCGCCAGCTGCTGATGACTCCGAAATTGATATATATATATATAAAACAAACCGCATGGCTTGTATTTCCCAATTATAGAGCCATCTGCAAAAGCTAACGAGAGTAAATAACGGCCGTGTAGAATGGGTCTTTGTTTGTTGAAATAACGTCGCACTGGTGCTGCACAGTGGGCTATTGGGGACTGTTCGGGATCTTTCCCGGAAAAACCCGGGAACACTGCCTGTCATTTTGAATCATGACTAGATGACGAGGACAACACCGGATCTGTCACTCGAAGCACCTGTTTAGGCCATGAGGACGCTAGGTCCACGACAATTTTAACGTGTACCAGTCCTCTAAAAATAGCGGATGTACTTTTTTTTGCAGATACCAAAGAACGAAACTAGCAATCCTTCGATCACAAATTCGCGATTCGCGCCTCGACCCTCCGGTCATAAGTCCGATACTCAATACCCTGAGGGTGATTTAGCAGCAGCTACTGCTTAGAAATCTTGATAAGCATTTCCTTATTAGTATACACGTCTTGAGGTGAAACAAAATTATACCTACCGATTTTCATCAAAATCGCTGGGAACTCATTCTGGGAATCGTAGGAATGAAAATGGAGAAAATAACCCAATATTAGTATAAAACTGTGTATTAAAACATTTTAATATACAACATTTAATACAATTCTGGTGAAAATATAATATTTACAATTCATATGGAACTTTGTGACTTCTAATAAAACTTTCCAAAAAGCGTGGAATTTAGGAGTGGATATTGAAAATTCCGACGCTACACAAAATAAATGCTTAATAGGACACAGTACCAAACATATTGTAAAATTCACGATATTTTTTATTTATAAAATATTTTTAAAATCTTCTAAATATGTTTGCTAAATTTTAAAACTGTACCTGTTTTTTAATGAATTTTTTATATTTTATGCTGTTTTTTCAAGGAACACAAACTTTACATATTTTTTTTTTATCATTGTTCGGTTTTCTTTGTTATAAAGTTTATTGAAACGCTAAAGTTTTTTTTTATTATTAACTGGATAAATGTACAACTTTTTAAGCATATTGTAAAATACGTGCATATTATAAATTGGGGTGTGATTTAGTTCTATAAGCAGTAGCTTTTTTACTGCAGTAAAAAAACTAGTTTTAAGGAAATATTTTCTGTTATTATGAATACCTATTTATATAAATATCAAATACAAGTAGCATAAAATTTTTTAATATATATTTTTATGTATTATAGATCAAAGAATGAGAAAAATGTTGGTAAAAAAAAAGAAATATTCAAAAAAATCCACAGCGTTTAAAAAAAATAATTGAAAAAGTTTAAATTTTGAAGGAAAAAAGAATACAAACAATTATAGAATTTTTGTGTGAAATATTATTCTATATATAGTTTAAATAATGTACATTAAAATTTTGATTAAAAAAAAGTTTAAGTAATATCTTGTTCCCCTAAAGAAAAAGCAGAAAAGAATGTCGAAATAAACGCGAGTACTATATTACCATAGTATCTTAGAAATAACACAAATAAAGCATTGCAGAAATCAATCTTCTTTATAACGAAACGTATACAATTAAGCAGCCTACTTTTAAAGATTTATCGAACGTTAGAGAACAATATTTAACGGCAATAAAAATAATTATCAAGAAGTCTGTTTCTATTTTCGACGCAACCCGCAGTGATACGACATCGTTACCCATTTTAATGGCGTTCGTAACGATCCCCTCCATGCCGATAAATAGAAAAAAGTAACTAATTCAAAGAAAAGAGTCCACTAAGAGATACTTCGAATTACATTAAACAAAATGAAATGACAAAAACTATGGGAGAAAAGATTCAAATAACGACCTAAGATCTGAACTCAAGGGGGCATTTCGATTCCTTACATCCCTTTATCATTCGCAAAACAGCCCCATGTTGTAAATGACCCGTGATTTAGTCGGTTGGTTGGTGTTTAATGACACAAGAGACAAATCGACAAAACTGCATCCAACATTTGTGTTGTCACGATGTTTGGAACTTTAAAAACACTTTATTAAACCACACACGGTGAAGTGTCATAGAAAAATTTGAACAAGTTGGAATAGGGTCCTTCATTTAATAAATATTTTAAAATGGGATTTGCAGTGCCAAAATCTTTTCGTCTCGCATTCTTAAAGTTGGAAGAAATCACGAGCAGATGCCATTCAAACTTTTACGTTAATCAATTTCTCACCGGGCACGGCACGTTTCCGACTCACCAATCAAGATTATTCCAGGCAAATCCAATCTGTCCTTACGATGAAGAAGATTGTTCCATAGTACATTACATACACAAATGTGCAGAATTTGAACATTTACGGTTTACATTCTCACCTGTAAACTTTCCAATGCTTGATTTACCTACTCTACTGTTAAATAATTCTATTCACCCATTCCTACAGACAGTTGTATCAACACTTATGACAAAAATGGGAATATAAATGAACCGAAATCATCAAATTGTATGTTTCATATCAAAATATGCTGGACTCAAAAACTACACAATGTAAACTTTTCGTATTGGTTCAAGATACAAATTCTTTACATAAGAGACTCTCAAGAAAATTTTGTTTCACATAACTTTTTTTTTTAGATTTTAAGTTATATTATAAGTTTTTATATACCAAACTGAAGGGTATGCAACCCGCATAGAGACAAATACTCATGTTAACACCTAAGATATGTGCAACAAACTCAGAGCGTGTTGCTCGATTTTCACTAATCTATTATTGGAACCCAATTTTCAAAGAAGTTACACGTCAAAAAGAAATCTGGTAATTTAACAACATTCATGAAAACACTCATCCATCGTCTTTTTGAAAAGGATCAAAGGTAAAGAGTAAATGTTCCAAACCTCCTTCCTATCCGTTATAATAAAACACATAAAATGAAACCTCTTCGCAATATCTTTATGGAGCCTTATTGAGTTTATTACAAGACCTTCCTTTTGTGCTCGGAACGCGATACACAATGGGGGATGCCAGCATTGTTCTTAAAGAAAGGGGATTTTATTAAATTACGGCCCTAAAACTAATTTATGACAACTATTTGTGCGGTTTATGGAGTGTGTGTGGTAAGACGGTTGTTGTAGGATTTCCATGCGCACCACGCCGTACATGGCACATGAAATGAAAGGCCCAATATCGTTACGAAAAGCGTTGTTTATCAGTTTATAAAATTTTACGAGACTACAATTTTGAATGTTTTGGATTTTACTCGAGTCGATTCTTTCATTAAATTACATTTTTATAAGGTTCAGTGTCACACGAGATAAATATTAAATTGTGTTTATGAAACTGTTACGACCATTACGGGGGAAATGAAACAAATATTTAATGGGGCAAGAGTCAACAAATGATAAGCCTTATATTTCAGAGAACATTTATTAGATGGACTTTTTTCTATGAGATGAAGAACCAAGAACACTAACACGGAATGGCCTATTTTATACGAGAATGATTGTTTTTCTACTTTCGTGTTGTTTAAAAATTGGGATAACTTCGATTTTCTCCAAAGAATAGATTTAACCCTTTGCACTTCGTTGGCGCCGCTCAGGCGACAACATAACGACTCTTTCTTTTGGTTCCCTGTTCTTTAAAATAAACGAGAACAGCATGATCTTGTGTTTAAAAAAAACATCGATATTTTTTTCAACTCGTTCTTTTGCAGATCCAAGACAGATTCGGTTTCTTTTTTCTATAAGAATAACAAATTGTAGGATAAAGAACATAAGGATGAATAACTGTTCCGTTGAAAGAACGGAAAACGCAAAGAGTTCTTGGAGTGCAAAGGGTTAAGATTATTAACACATTGCGGCAGAGGAACATGTTTGACATGTACGCTCTTTTTGTGGAACAGATACCTCCCGTTACTGTTCTTTTTAAATAGGTATTTTTTAGAGTGTTCTTTTTGCTTTTAGGGTGGATACGCGAGCGGTGTTTATGACATTAGTCAACTATTCAATAATAAAAGGGGGCGAGAGGAAGATCTGAATGGAGTTTCGGATCCCCCCACATGCTTTTGGTGCCTCCAGATAACAAAAGCAATTTCTATTCAAGTTTGTGAGAGAATAATTTTTTTTTTAAAATTCAAGAATACCTTGTTCTTTTTTATTTTGTAGAACACAGAAAATAGTGACTTGTGGAAAGAATTGTGGTGCTGTAAATGCGACACTCGAGTGAAAAAGGGCTCATAAAATAGGTTGATATACCCAAGGGATTTCATACTTTTAAATGGCGTTAGATAAAGAACAAGATAACAAAAGAAAGCGTTTTCTATATTCATTAACATGTAATTTTCGTTCAATTTAACCGTTTGAGTCCCAAGCAGCGCGATCGCGCTGTTGAGATTTTATGTCGAGAAAACCCAGTACATTTTGAACATTGTGGACAACTGACGGTGCGTTACCGATTGTTGAAGTCGCGCGCTCAGATTTACTGAAGCAAGTACATCACACAACTTCTTTGCTGCATACTGAATATCACCAATAGGGGGATTTTAGCGTTGTCCAAATAGAAAACCGGTATAACATATCACAAAAAAGTCGCGATAGACACAAATAAATGTAGTGATTAAACTCAAAAGAAATTGGTTTGGTTAATTAACATCGCACTAGAGCTGCACAGTGGGCTATTGGCGACAGTTCGGGGCCTATCTCGAAGGAAAGGCCCGGGAACGATGCCTCGTATTTTTGAACCATGGTCAGATGACGAGGACAAAACATGAGCTCACTGGATGATGTAAAATAAAGTAAGCGTTATCGCGCCGCTTGGTATTTTCTCGACATAAAATAAAACAAGCGCTATCGCGCTGCTTGGGTCTTTTCGTACTCATTTAGAGAAAGCGCGGTTGAGCTGTTTGGGATTCTTCGACAGTGTTTTTTCAATACCCCCTGGGACTCAAACGGTTAAAGAACAGTTAACAAAAAAGGACATTGCTGCTATTTTGGTGAGTGAGAGTTATCTCTCTACCTTGAAGGGTTAAAAGTCCTTTAAACTAATTTGAGTATGGTGCTATGAATTTTAGCTTGCAATTACGCTTCGTTTCAAAGGAATTTTATTAGTTTCATAGGAATGCGCATTGTTTAAGTTTAGATTTTATTAAGAATAAAATTAATTTAATAAAATGCAGTTTTATTGAAAATCAATTATGCTCACTTGTCCTGCTTTCAGAATAAAAATCACACACACGATGTTTCCGAAATAAATTTACATAAATTATTTTGTATAACATTACAATAAATTATAGTTCAATTATAAAATAAAATAACTATTTAAGTAAATTTTTTTAAACAAATTGTTAACTTACAACATTTTTTAATTATACCTTAAGCTTACGTTAAAATTGCAAATACATGATTTAAAAAAAATAAAGAAAAAAACATGTATAGAATTAAAAAAAAAAGAAGAGAAATTTCGTGAAAATAGCAATTCTTTAACGTGGCAAAACTATATAAAATATTTTATGTTGTTGTTTTTTAGGTTTATATGTGAAAAAAAATTTGGAACTCCAAACAGTTTTTAAACTTCACGAGTTGAATTTTAAGAATGCAAAGTAAATTAAAATCACGTGGATTAAAAGTCTTCCATAGCAAATAAAAAGCACTTGTGACCGCAGTAAAATAGAAATTCCTCGCAGCGAGAGCCTTCCACCAACTTGGGAAAAAATGGGAGTTTCAATCTCGAGTTTAATCTCCAAGAATGAATTATTCCACCTCAAGGATTGAGAGCGCCCCCATTTCTCTCTCTCCCCTTTCGCAACATTAAACCGGGACCACCCCGAATGTATGCGCCCATTTATTTAACATGAGAAATCATCCTAAGCGACACTTAGGATCGCTCTCGACGTAGACGGATATAAATTAGAATTAAAAGTTTAATAGACTTTACACAGTTCTTTTGGGAAGTTTAGGTCAAATAAGAGATTTTGATTTCTATAACAGGCATAAGGGGAAATAAAATGGAGCTCATTTCAATAGAGACTTTTAATGCCCGTTAAAAATAAGATAGCTGCTCGATTTTTGAACCAGCTACAACATAAACAATACACATTTCATCCTAAAACAATAATGTCAGGGGCCTCGATATAATTTATGACGCCAGTTTTAATTATAATACACATACAAGATATTATATTATATACACATACAAGAAATAACAGAAAAGCCCATAAAAAAAAACTTGGTATGCTAAAAATAACTATCATTTTAACGATATATCAGTATTTGTCTCTATAATATTTTAGTTAGACCTGTACTTTTGAATACGACTGTCAATATGGAATCTTATAAACAAATACCTTGTTCACAGTAGTGAAAAAAGTAATTTTTTTTCGGTATATTTTTTAAAATCTAATGACCAATAAAATAAAATCCTTACAATTTACTTCGATCTAAAAACAAAAATTAAATAGAGTGCAGAAGAATTATATCAATTAAATTTTTTTTAATTATAATTTACTGCATAATAAAATTGATTGTGGTTGTATACCACTTTAAAGAAATCAAATTATATATTCTAGTCTACAACACTCGTAATAAAATCATTTTTAAAGAACCTTTTTACTTAAAAAAACCCATAAATCAATTTTTTGAACTTGTTAATAGCCTACTTTCTAAAAATTATATTTTCTGTGATCCATTTGGGATCTTTAAAACAAGTATAATTTCATCGTATGAGTAAAGTTTTGTTTTGTTCTGATGAATTTGTATATTTCCGTTTCTTTTTTTAAATATATTTCTAAGTGTTGTGTTTTGTCTCTCCTACCACCATGTAAATGGATATTGTGTTCTGTATGGTAATGTATGAAAATAAATAAAACAGCATATCTGCTTTCAATGTTAAAAATGCATGCAAACTTTCAACATTTTGACGAAGCATATGCCTGCTAAATGCTCCGATTAAATATTTCATCAAACTGAGGACATTGTTTGTTTCGATTAGGACGACTTTCATATTATCGCCTATTCGACTCGAACTAAGATTTTTTGTTCTGAAGTCTAACGCGCTATCGACCGAGCCAGAAAAGCTCATTTGAAGTCTGGCAATATGTTTATAAGAACCCAAACTAGAACCGGAATAGCTGATATCACCGGAAAGGAATCGGAGTAAATTACTTTCGTTTAAAATTTGAAAATTCTTGTTTCGCTAAAAGTCAAGGGATTTAATGACGATCTCAGAATGCCTAAAAATGAGTTTTATTTCCGAGAGTTTTGTTTTCGACCAGATCCTTATTTCTGTACTCTTCTAACATGACGTTTCATGTGAAACCCTTCTGGCCGTTCTCCGACACGGCCACATAAAATTTTTAAGTAATATTTTTCTAACATTGCATTCAACAGAAAAGTCAAATATTCTTACCAATTTCTCAAGTATTCGCAGTGGTTGAGTATGCACCAGATAAGACACAAGTTAAGATACTTGAACAATACTCGGAGGATGACGATTCATACAACGCACTGACACATATTCCTTTAAAAAACAACACCGCCAAGCTTATCAAACTCGACCCAAACTCTTGTAAATATCCACGTGAGCGTAAAATGCTCCGGAAACAACAAAAGGAGTCCGAATGCTCGTCAATACACGATGTGGTGGGGCGGAAGACATGCAGTTCAAGTGAAGTTTTCTGCTTGTGCGGTGGCAACAGTGGTTATCGCAAACAAACAAGAAAGGGGGAGGGGGTTATCTTGTCTTCCCCCTCTGATCACAAGTAATCTCGGCAATAAAACAAGATGTCTAAAAAGAGATTGAGTCACAAGGGTTGTCTTCCAAGTCGGAGGATTTTGAAATCGTCAAATTGTAGAGCATGAAGTCGCCAAGCTTGTAAAATTTCGCCAAATCACTGCATTTTGTTTAAAATGTAGAAAAGCATTAAATCAGAAGAGAAGACACATACAGACATACTACATAACACGAACTCCTGTGAAGCGCTTAAAGCTGTATTAACACAAGGAACTGCAATTAATTTATTTAAATCAAATGTAGGATTTATTAGATGTATGATTAATGTGTTTGTTTCATGGTTGATTATATATATATATATATATATATTATTTTTGTGAACCGTTTAAGATTGATTCTTAAAAAAAATTAAAAGTATGCTAACTTCAAAGTTCATATAAAATCTATTCTTGAGATATTGGCTCTACAGTAACACAAATTAGAAAAATAATATTTTAGATTAAAAAAATCCATAAAGCGTGAGACACAAAAAAATCCCGCAAAAAACTTAAATAAAAAACAATACTTTCATTAACCTTTTACGGTCAAGGTTTTTTTCGCTTGTACAAACCAGCAACTCGAGACGATTTTCAGAATAATTGGTGAATTTCTTACAGCTGATCAGCGCATCAAACCAAGTGGTTCCTGAGAGTGACTTCTGGATCGCAAATCTTAATACATATTTAAATTAAGGGAAATAGGAAAAAAAATTAACACTTTGCACTTCATTGTCTCCAATAAAGGGAAAAATCAAGATCTGTTGTTCAAAAGGAACGAAGATTGCACGGTCTTGATTTAAAAAAATGTTTATTCATTAGCCTTTTCACCCCTACTAACTATTTTTATTATCCAAGATCACCAAGGATTTTCGGAAAAGGGTGTCAAAGACATTCTTCGAGTACAAATAATTATTTAAAATATTTTTTTAAATATTAAATTACTACTGCAACACTTTAAAAGAAAAAGTTAAACAACGGCAGCCAAAACGACGATTATTCGCCAACCTCGTCAATTGTGCATCGTCCTTCGCGAGAGATAGTCTTCAATTGAGATAAAGATAGTGGGAAAGAGCGAGAGAGAATTGGAGGACCGACTCCTATCTCTGGAGAGATCTGGCTGCAGGAAGGGAGCAGCAGTCTCCAATCAAAATACACTTTGAGAACAGAAGATGTTGCGAAGAATGCTATGAAAAATGTGTCCGCGCTGAGAGATAAGATGTTATTTGAAATTTGTTTCGCATTTATAGTTTAGAATAGTTGTAAAACAAAAGGAATACGCTAAGAAGGCCACAAGAGAAATCTTAGCTTTCCACAGAATAATTATAAATATTTATTTGAAAATTAAATCGACCCAAAAAGTATCCTCCTATATAACATTAATATTACACCAATATATGAAAATCTGAGTTTATAAATCTTTTTGATGTGAACCGTTTTTCATTTTGATCAGTGGGAGGTTGCTTGCTAAAACCGCACGTAACGAAAACATGCGACACTAATATCGTTTATATCCTCGCAACACTATTGCACGCGTGTCTTACTTTTATATCATTGTGTAGAGGAAAGAAGCCCTTACTCGATCACGCAAGTGTCGCGTGTGCAGATGGCGCTATTGACACACCACGCATGAAGCAATCGGAACTACATTTAGCCTCGCACGCGGGGTACACAGAGGCGTAGCTCAGCAGTACTTTTGTCGATCCAAGAGGGAGTCGTCGCGTTTGAGAGAGCTCACTATCTCATAGTAGGTATAATTCATCAAACTCAAAAAGGTGCGCCTCAGGAGTTGAAAGGCTGAAAAGCGTGCAATTTGACAGTTGCTTAGTTTTGGTGCCCCCGCGTTCGAGACGTAGGGTTCGAAAATGGCGGAAAGAGTCTCAGGCAGCAAAACAGAGAGAGAGAGGCCAATCAATCCTAGCCCGCCCTCTTTGACAACAGTGCAACATGTCCGTTTCCATAGGGAGACCCCGCGCTAGTTGTAACATAAGTTAAGCATGTTGGCTTTACGTGAACAAGTTGTGTATTTGGTAAAGTCATTTCTGTACGATAGCTCCTATTACGGAACTCTAATTGTAACTTCTGGCACGCTCATAACCGGTTCCTTCTATGGAAGCGGTTGAAGCCGTACTGTAAGCAGCCATACTGTACCCCAACTAATTTTTAAAAGTAATTTTGTGGGTATTTTTTTTCTCAATCCATTATAGAAATGTTAAATATATTAAATATTTTATTTTCTACATATAGCATCAATTTGTGTATCGCCAAAAGGCTAAATATAATTTTTGTTATTGCTGCTTATCCATTTATTATTGGTTAAAATGGATTTCTAAGAATAAGCATTCAAAATGAGTTTTAATGGAAATTAAAAAAAAAATAGCTAAAATCACTACAATTCGGCAAGTAGATGGAAGTGGGGTATACTGTTTTAACCTTCAATTGGCTTCAAGTCAACAAACTGCCTTACCCAATCCAGAAGTTACAGTTAGAGATCAGTGATGCCTATACACCCTCTGCAGCACACACAAGAGGCTTCAAACATTTTGTATTTCAGGATTATGGCTTGAAAACGACATCGCTGAAAATTAGCCTCACAGTAACAAGTTCTTACGACATTTTCAAACGTACTCGGCGTGTACTGTTACTCTGCCTCCTCACTCGCGACAACATAACGATCCGTTCTGTCGGTTCCCTGTTTTTTAAAATAAAAGGTACGATCGTAATAACGCTACGATCTCGTGTTTAAAAAATATCGATCTATTTTTCAAATTGTGTTCTTACATATCCAAAACAGATCCCGATATTTGTCCTCTATGAGCATAAAAAAAATTCTAAGAAAAAGAACAGACAGTGACATAACTGTTCAGGAGAAAGAACGCAAATGCCAAAGACGTTATTGGGAGTGCAAATGGTTAAACATGCAATTAAATGTATACGTGTTGATGCGAAAAGAATGACGTTAACGACTGTTCTTTTGATGAGAACCAGAGCAATTGAGCTTAAATGTTAAGGGGGGAAGAGAGAAGGTGAGGAGTTCGCTATATCTGGCTGCTCTCGGAGGCCTAGCGTGTTACTGTAAAGGTGAACAGTTCCTTAAAATATAACTATTCCTTAAACTATGCAGTTTATTTTTATACATTTCACACAATGCACATTTAGGAAAGTATAAACAAAGAAGAAAAAATGCTTTTCGGCAGAAAACTTCAATTTTCAAGAAATCAATGCTCATCCAGCTAATTTTCATTCGACCATGGAAAAGCGTGAAAGATCCCGTTTCAGACTACTTAAAATACCTTCCATCTTTTCCGAGAACGTCAAAAAATAAAGAAGAAGAACATAACATTGATAACACGCTCGGGAGGTGAGGACAGACGGGGAAGCATGCCAAAATCGCCTGTTGAATCTGCATATCAATTGGACGATTTCCAGAAAACGGTCCGATTCCGAAGAAAGAGTTCTTGCAGAGAAAGAAAGACACGCATAAACGCCAAAAGGCAATACACTGTTGTGAAGCTGAAATGTCTAGTTTATTTCCATTTATATACCCCATTTTTTTTATATTTTCAATAGTATTTTACTTTCTACTGCTTACCTATCCGTGAACTATTGGGCATTTTTTTTATTTCATTAACCCGACCTCTCCCTCGAGATACACGGGTAATAGTTGCAATGACATCGATTAGAAATATTATACATGGTGACTTCTAACAAATAGTACGATTCTGAGCTACTCGCTCAATGAACTACAACATGAGATATGTGTGCATTATATCAAGAACACTATGTAGGGTGGTTTCCCCAACCATCTGTAAATGTACATAAAAAAAACTTAAAGAAATGTAACTTAAAAACTAATCAAACTTGTCTGGTTGTTGTAAAACGGGAACTGTTGGGCATGCAACTAAACTGTTGAATAGCATACGACTGCGCAATTTAATCAGCTCATCGCTTAATTGCACAAAATATCCTTTACTCGCTCTAACAGCTTTGACAAATAATCTGAATTTGACGATTTTGTATGGGGTGATCCGAGAATGGGAAATTTTTCACACTCACTAGATTGCGAAATCGGGGACCTGGTAACCCCGAGTCGAACGCAACTAAATAATCAAAAGCAGTTGCCATGTGAATTTTTAGTTGGGTAGTATTTGGGTAAAAGTTGCAACCCAATTTGCTGCTAATGCGCGGCCAGCGTAAAGAAACTCGTGTGAGAGAGAGTTGAGTAAAGAAACTCAACACTTGTGTGGAGCAGTCAACAGCTTCCGCGGCCAGCCCAAACAAGTCGACCCCAGGGATACACGAAAATACTTCCGTCGTAACTCCTTCGTCCCTTCTCTTCGAAGAAGAGGGATGGGATGGGGAGGGGGTGGGGAGATAACGCTCCCTTTGAACCTGCAGGTTCAGCGAACTTGCACGACGTGGAACGCTCGTTTTTTCCCCCTTGCGTCACTGTAAAAAAGGGACGCTAAACGCATCCCTAAAGTTGACTTCCAAAGTAAGTAACATTTCAGAGGGATTTGTTTTTTCGCGGAAAAAGAGAAACGGAGTTTTCTAGACTGCTGACGCTTGCCAAACAAGGGGAGGAGAGATCGCGCTGGGGGTGGTCTTATTCGGGAAAGAATCGATGAAATGTGGGCCAGCGTTAAAGTATTCGGCTCGTAATCAGTGGGTTGCGAGTTCGAATATCGTCTTAAACTCAGTGCCACTACATAAAGGTTTTTTAGGGGGTGGGAAACAATTTTTTTTTTCAACATAACGATTCCAAATTCCCAACTTAACGGGTGCTAGTTCAGGTTTTGTCCTCGTTTTTTGACCATGAAGCAAATATACGAACAAAATACAAAAATACATTCCCGGGTCTTTCCTTCAAGATAGGCCCCGACCGTCGTCAATAGCCCAATATGCAGCTCTAGTGCGACGTTTTTTAACACAACCAAACTTAACAATTCGAAATTCCCAATTAAACAGAGCTAAAAATTCTCAGTTCCAACTTATCGATATTTTACAACTTTTTTATATATTAGGTAATATTAATTAAACATTTCTCTCAAAAGTATTGATTTGCTGCACGCTTGTTCTAATTCTGAGGTCTCATTTAAATTTAAACTTATACAAGTTGGTCAAGTTCTAACCTTCCCTTGCTAATAATATTAATTTTCTTCGGGCATAAATTTTCTCAACTCAGGGATTTTTAAAACTTGGAAGTCCCAACTTTTAAGGTTTCCAGATTATTGAAGGGGGGTATGGTGGGGGTGAAGAGAGAGAGTCGTGCTCCTACCAAACCCCCACGACGAGACGGGGCCTGCTTGAACTGTCCTGCGATCGGAGAGTTGTCATTTTCGTTCCTCTTCGACTGCAAAAATATTCGTCATGTTTACTGTCGTCGTAAGAAAGAAGGTAGTAAGTCCAAAAAATGCAACTTTACAGGAAAAAAAATTATCACCTGCATCAAAGTTAAACTTTAAATGGCTGTTATTGTCTAAAAGTAGTTGTTTGGATGTACATATTTTTTATTTTAGCGAGAGTCTTATTATTATATGAAATTTAATTGAATGCTTGAATACTACATAACACCTCATTTTTGTTTTGTATTTACGCGGACAAATTGGAAATTTAAGAAATAAAATACCTTCACTTCCAAGTGAAAAGTTGATTCCTATTAAAAAAATTTATAATTTAATCAAATTGCAAAAAAACCCACTCAGATCCGAATTTGTAATATAAAAAAAACGCACAGCAAATAAACATTCAAAATCCAAAATAAACAACACTTCCAATTACACCAATTCGAGAAACAAAACAATGGCTTTCAACTACGAAAACGGAAAATCCAATTTCAAATTGGAAAACAAATGGACATGGACTGAATTTGCAGATTAAAATCCACGCGAGCCGAATCGCAGTTCCTCGAGCGGAACTCTCCCCTTCTTTCACTCGGCCAAACATGTGCGCCCCGATTACTTTCCGGAGATCCGAAGTGACGACCCGGAGCAGCCGACGGGATCCGTGGGTATGTCATTGGATCACAGCCGAAGCGGACCTCTTAACGAGATTCCTTTCCAGGTGGTTTCACTGTTCGAAGGAGTCTCAGATATTTAGGGTATGCCGGATTTGTAGTATAACGATGCCAAAATAGTTACTTTTATTTATAAAAAAAAATATAATATAAATATTTTACATGATAAATCCGTAAGTTATTATACGGGGTGTTTAAGAAGTATCGCAATAAAACCCGAGATAAATAAGATAACTAAGTTATTTAGTTTGTACATGTAAAATTGCAACATACGAAATTTTATGTGTATGCAGTTAACCCCTCTAAAAAAAGTTCATAAATAAAATTTTACGTAGTGCTGCTGTTACAAGTAACATAACTTAGTTACTTTATTTTCCTTTAGGTTTTATTGCGTGTCAACGTTGTAAATATAATTTTCATATACTCATCCTCAGTAGAACGCTCAGTCCGTTGGTTTATTGGCGCTTAATGGTTTTGAAAAAAAAAAAATGTACATCAATAAAACTTCATGTATTACTGTTACTTAGTTATCTAATTTCTTTTAGGTGTTATTGCGTGTCAAAGTTGTAAAGATACTTCTTAAACACCCTGTATATTTATTTAGAAGTCAGTACGCAGATTTTGTTAAATAGCCCATGTTTAAAAGGAAACTTTCTTTTTATTTACGATACCCATAATATTAGCATTGTTTAGGAGTACTTCAATTATAAACTTATATTTATATTTACTTGGAATTTTAGATATTGGGCAATGTCCTACAAACAAGTATGAACAACCCTAAAAATTTTTTTTGCAAGTCTAATTAGTCGTCAAAAGGCCGACTTCAAATTGAATAAAAAGGTCTTCAACGCGTTGAGCGTTATTTAGACACGAGATTTATTTGCTGTTTGAGAGCTGTTCGAAGAAATACGCCGAACGATTACGTCAGAGACGATTTTGTTATCGAGGAGCAATATATATGACTTTCGCCTTTTGAAGTTTCACAGCAATTGGATAGTTGTCTTCACGAAAAGAATAACTTCCAACAACTGTGAAAAATTCACGTGTAAACGAACTTTTAAACGTTGTTTCAGCAGATAATGGAATTAAGAATGAGTCACCAACGCAAACTTCGTCAACAGAGCATAAAAATGATTATCCGTCTGACTCCGGAAACTCTCCTTCACATCCAGAATGTGATTTACTTTATTTCAAGATTTTACATGCATCGGTGTATTCTTTCCTATTGAACGATTTGTTACTGAGTCAGATTAAATTAAACTAAAATCGTAAAAATGAGTATGGTATGGTCTCGAGTGAGAGATACGAATATGAAACATTGGAAACAATAGCATGCTACAATACCACTGATATTATTTTGCCCCAAACTCAAACACTTCCATTATGTCTTAACAATGATATGGACACTGGTATTTCAGGAATTATATTAGGAATCTGTTTACAGACTCAGTTCCTTGTTATGTTACATAATACATTATATCAAACAATAGCAGGTTAAGTAAAGAGATATTACATGTAATTGTCATGAATGTACTAAACTAAAGGAAAAATGAATGACATTGCTGTAACTGTTAGATAGCAGCAATATGGCCGCCACACATGCGCAGTACAATCTCAAATACGCTCTTGTATAGTTTAGATTGAAGAACGTCGGCTCAATACACAAACCATGTAACTCCTACGGCTGCGATCCAGTAGCCGTAGCGAAAGTCGCTTGACCTCGTAATTTAAGCGACTCCAAAATAAGGAATTGTTAAAAAAGAGATAGGAATACCCGATCTTATATTCTAGTTATGGGATTGGCTTCAAGAGTCACGTGATTTCCAAGTGACGCTGATCTAACAAACAGCATTAACAACACGTTTATCTACGATGTGCTTTATGGTTGCCATGGAAACGGACTTGTTCACCGTTAAAAACGAAGCAACTATTCCAATCAGCTGAAAAGACGACGCATACGGCCAAAGTATCTGATTATTTGGCAAATTTCTTGGACGTGGAGTTTATATTCTTTAGAAAGTAATTTTAAAACAGGTTTACATTCCATTTCACAGTGATAGGTTTAGAACAGTGCCCATCTTGGTGCTAGCGAATCAGTTACAGTTTCATTTCGTTAGAACCAGAAATAAACTCCTTTAACATTTCCATTGAAAAATACACAATGACGATAACATCTTACCATATATATGAACAGGTTACTAGTAGAGGGAGCCGTAAATAGAAACTTACCTAAAAGAAAAAAGACAACATGAGGAATTTGACAGAAAGTGACACAAGAGAAAACATTGAAATTTTAGTGTAACATAAGCTTAGATCCTGATTTTTTCTATTTTTGTGTTTATAATAATTTGCATGGATTAAAAAATTATTTTAACTTACAGCAATTACATTTGTTATTATTGTTTTATTCAGGTGTGTTAGGTGAAAATCAATTGTAATAAAAATAATAACAAATATAGCAAAGCTAAAAGTTGCATCTTTTAAATAACAAAATGCAACTTTTGTAATCTTGTAAATAACAAAATGCAACTTTTGTAATCTTGTAAATAACAAAATGCAACTTTTGTAATCTTGTAAATAACAAAATGCAACTTTTGTAATCTTGTAAATAACAAAATAACAATCGGAATGGATAAATGATTTTTTCCCTATAAAATATAAACTCATCTTATCAAAAATAAGTAGTTTTAAAGTATGCAAGTTGTTAAATTCTGGTTGTTAAATTAAATTATGCAAGACACACTTATAAAGAAGTGTTTGTTAAATCCATTATAAGAAACCAAATTTATAACCGTAAAAATTAAAAATTAAATTTTAATTATAAAAACATAATAAATGATGTTTAAACATAATATTAAAAACATTATAGTATTAGGTTTTATAAATGAGGAATGACAAAAAAAAATCGAAACTAAAAAGTTTACAATTTACAGGATTTTCAATGAAGTAGAAATATTTATTAACAACATTGAAGAACGAAGATTTAAAAGTACAGTCCAACATTTCCATTTCGGAAATATTGGAATTTACTTATGAACCTCTTGAATTAATGAACAGTTATAAACATTATTTCTAAAGATTAAGTTTCGTTCAGGTAATAACAAAATATTGATGGCTACTTCTTTCATTTTTTTAAAAAAGTGAGACGTATTCAAAAAAGCCGAAATGTCGATAAACTCCTCCTCTTTGATAGTGGAGTTTTAAACGAATAAATGAATAGTAAAGAAATGGTTATAGAAGGTAAGCGAAGTAAAGAAAGAGCAAAACAGAACCGGGCATTCGCGGAGAAAAGACTGTGTGAACAACATTAGGGGAAAAAAAGGATCGATCCAGTGACAACATGACACCGGCAAAAGCATGGATTGACCAATGATAAATTACTAGGGATTGTTTTATATAGCAAACGTAACGAAATCTGCGATCCATGGTCAGCAGGAGGGTTCATGAAAATATTTGTAAAGAAATATTTTAATGGACTTCTTCCACCTGCAGATTTGAAAGAGTGTAAATTTAATTTCTCCTCTCGTACTTGCACTAATTGGCGAAACAGTTGCAAGCATGCCTTCAAATGTCCATTATTTGAAAATAGACGTATATCAATAATGTGAAATGTTAACCTTAATAAATTAAAATTATTTAACAGGACAAAGTACCCAAAATATTGTTAAATGATCGATTTTTTTTATTTGCTAAAATTATAGTTTAGAATCCTTCTAAATGTGCTTGCAGAATTCTAGAACTGTATCCATGTTTTTTGATGAGTTATTTGAGATTGGCTGGATGATGTATTATATTTTTAAGGAACGAAAACTTTACATCGTTTTTTAATATTAATTGAGAAATGCGTACAGTTTTTTTAAAGCATATTGTAAAATATGTGTATGTTATAAATTAGTATGCGAATTAGCTCTATGCGAAATACAACAATATACTAATAGCTAAATACGATATTATTTCTATGTAATAATTTTATTTGTCACGAATACAGTATTTATACTTTAATTATATTTAACACCAAAATAACGTGTGGCAACTGTATAGTATGTAGTGTTATTAAAATTTGGTGGTGGTGGTCGCGCTCAGAGAGTTGTTATATTTAATAGAGAGCGCCTTCAATGCCAGACTCTCGTAAGGCCGCGGTGTCAATATTGAAAAGAAAAACCAACATCACGTGGTTTTAGCGCTGCCACATTTGGCGTTCAGACAGCTGCAGGAGTTCCAAATTTGGTGCACTTTCTTTTTTTTGGTGATAAGGCGTTCTGTCCGTATTCAACTTCTGAATATATATGTAGGTATTTACTTATTTTCAAACAATTTGCGCTAAATATTTCCTCTTCATTAACGAAACGAAAATATAATTTTCTTTGTGTTCCATACTCGTAAAAACGAAACTCTTTATATTTCTCCGGTTTTATTGTTCCTATTTTCTTATTGAACTATACAAAATAACACTTGAAAGAACTTCGCTTATGGTAAATTTTTTACATAAAAACGTAACGCAATTATTTCAAAAATACAAAGTAAGAAAAATATCTTTAATATATCTGTTAAACTCCCTAAAATTGTGCCACTCGTTCAAAAAACGATATTTAAATACAAAATTAAACACAAAACCATATTACAATACTTCGATCTCGCTTAGTTCTGAAAGTCACCAAGGCCTGACAAGTAATATTGGCGCATGAGTGAATTGGCATTTCCACCTATCACGTGGTTTCAATGATGCACACACGGAAATCAGCATTTTTATTCCTCTATTTGTATCATTACTCTATGGTCGCGCTTTCTGTAACGTATAGTTCAGTGATCAATTACCATCTGATGCACATGGACGTGATATCACATTCAAAGATCTAAAGTTTGTCTAACAATACACCCAACGTTTAAATTCATAAAAATCGTTATTCGAACTCGCAATACTTTGATTGCAACCCGGATTCTGGTCCACCGGACCCTTTCTGCACCAAAAAACCTAGAGTCATTACAACGCGCATGTCAAAAACTATAAAATTTATTTCAGTGCTTCTGATTAGTTTTTTTTTCAAATTGAATGTTGTGTAGGAAAAACAATGAGGATACATTCTTTTGCTGAAATTGAGAACTCCTTATGTTAGTTAAAGGGCTGCACTCATCTTTCCCAGAGGTGATATCCCACTAACCAAACTTCCATGCCACAAATCAAACTGAAAGCAAAAACGCCAATCCCCTGCATAAGGCGACTTTTAGGTTTTTTTTGACGACGAGGTCCGAATTCGCAGTCTTTCGATTGTAAGCTGGCCAAAAGTTCAAACCTCATTGGGCCTTTTCGACACAATGTAATATCTTTAAAGTAGAAGTACACCGACTGTCGGATTCCTTAGTAGAAACACTTTGTCTTTAAGGCTAGAGATACAAAAACCTGATAAAAAATCACACTAGAAAAAAAAATAAGCGATAACCTAGTTTCCGGAATTGAAGGATAATTAGATAATATGTTTACTGGCCTCAGTACTTAAAGAAAGTTAACTCGATATGTTAAGCTGTATATTTTATAGTTATATCGAGTCAAACGGGAAAATCATTATATACATTCAGTGGCAACTTGTTTATATACTGTCTCCAATTTATTAACCCTTAGCTATTGAGGAACATATTTAGCCCTTTGCACTCCGTTGGCGCCGCTCAGGCGACAACATAACGACTCGTTCGTTTGGTTCCCTGTTCTTTAAAATAAACGAGAACAGCATGATCTTGTGTTTAAATAACATATATATTTTTTTCAACTCGTTCTTTTGCAGATCCAAAACAGATTATGTTTCTGTTTTGGATTCTATAAGCATAACAAATTCTAAGGTATAAGAACTCCAATAAGGTTATAGAACTCTAATTCTAATGGAGTTCTATAAGCATAACAAATTCTAAGGTAAAGAACAAAAGGATGAATAACTGTTCCGTAGAAAGAACGGAAAACGCAAAGAGTTCTTGGAGTGCAAAGGGTTAATATTCAAGTTCTTTTTATGGAACAGTTACATTACGTTCCACCCATGATTGTCCGATGATACTCACGTGATGTCATACTTATAAAAGGAGTTAGGTAAAGAACACGCTAACGAAAGAAAAACGTTTATATTAATGATCATGCAGTTCCCGTTCAATTTGAATAACAGGGAACAAAGAACAGGTCGTTATTTTTATGACAGAGAGAGCTGCACAGTGGGCTATTGGCGACGGTTCGGGGCCTATGTCAAAGGAAAGATCTGGGAATTATGAATAGTATTTTTGAACCATGGTCAGATGACGACGAAACACCTGAGCTGGCACCCAACGCCTTCAATAGACGTCGGGACTTTGGACCCCGATCAGATGTATCGTGCACCAGTCCCGTATACACGCCGATAATTTTTGTGGATGTTCTGAACGAGATTCCTAGTATTTGTAGTGAAGCTGGCAACTCTCTGATCACAAGATCACTACTTTTTTTTTACTTTTCTTAGTCAAGTTCGTCGCACAGGATCGAACGAGGAACCCTCTGTTTTCCGGTTGACGCCTTTATCCACTCATCCACGGAGGCCCTTTTATGACTGAGAGTCGCATCTCGATCGCAATGGGTTCACAATGGATATCGAGGCCTCCGTAGCCGAGCGGTTAAAGGCGTTAGTTGGGAATCCGAGGATTCCTGGTTTGATCCTAGGCGACGGACTTGACGTAAAAAAATAGTGATCTTGTGATCGGAGGGTTACTAGCTTCGCTACAAAATACTAGAAAAGTCATCCAGAACACCCGCAAAAATTAACGGTGTGTATACGGGACTGGTGAACGATACATCTGATCGGGGTCAAAAGTCCCGACGTCTATTGAAGGCGTCGGGTGCCAGTTAAGGTGTTATCCTCGTCATCTGACCATGGTTCAAACCATGGTTCTGACCATGGCATCGTCCCAGGGTCTTTCCTTCGAGATAGACCCCGAACCGTCGCCAATAGCCCACTGTGCAGCTCTAGTGTGACGTTAATTGACCAAACCACAATGGAGATCTCTCAACTTCAACGAGTTACCAGTAAAATAATACCAAAAACCCGGCACTACGCAAAATAAACTGCCTGACAGCGATAGAAAGAAAACAACCACAGTTTTCCTTTTCCGACGGAGAGCTCTACGCAGTGGCACAAACACGAGTGTCGGTGTCCTCTGTTTTCTCCCACTATTCTCCCAGAGAACCCTAAACAAAACAAGCGAAAGCCCTTTTTATTTACCGTCAGGGGACGGAGCTGTAACTCAAGGAGGGTGTGTTGCCAGACCCACACGTGGATCGAACGATCGTTTTCTTTGGAACGGCGTTCGGGGGAGCCAATGGACTCTGCAGATCTTTCATTTTTTTTTTCCTTCGCTGATGGCGGTGAAATGGCGCGTGGGCGTATACAGGGAAAATCATTAGGGATACACGCTCGACACAACAAACAATTTTATGAAGCAAAACAACAGTTCGTATTGGGTTAATATTGTTATATATTTCAGCAAATACTTTTTGGAATCAAAAAGGATTCTGTCCATGACAGAATCGGATTTGTTAAATGTAACTATATCCGATAAACTGTATACGAAACTGTATTTGATTAGTTAAATGTACTTTTGACCGTTCGCCAGCGAGGTTTTGTTTTAAAACAAACGTTCGGCATTTCGTCTGTTTGTCTTTAAGAATGTTTGTGCGCAATCACGACCCAAAGCATGATTAGATTTTCTTCATATAATTTTTTAATTTCTTTCAAGATGATGGCCGTTATAGTGGTTCTGTTTCATGTAAATTTCAACAGAGGTGTTCAACCTTTAGATGGTAGCGGAATACTATGTCGAAAATTTGACAATTCGCGTATCACAACCCTCTAATAAGACTAAAAAAAATACTCAGGTACTGTACTGGGTATAATTTAGGTACTTAATATAACACAAAATATAAATAAACTTATCAGTAAACAGTCCGAAGTTTTTAACCTGAATCGTCTTTAATTTATTGACAATATGTGTTTCTGTCAGACTTTAAATAATCAATATTACATTTAAACTTGTCTCTTTCTCACTGGATAGCTCGTAACACCAAAACAAAATTGCATATTGAAGGATTTCATTTGCATAATTTCCATTCAAAAATCCGTTTTAGTAGACTGACAATAAGTCAATAGAAAGAAAAAATGGAACTTTCGTCAAACAAATATACCCAGCTCATTTCTGATTAATGAGTGTAATAATTAATCAAAGCAACCATTTGAAACCATTCCACGAAAATGAGTTTTCGGTCTTGCTAATATTACCAAATGTGCCTTTATTTAGTGGAACACTCGGACATTTTTACGTCTTCTTTGAAATCCTGAACTACAGTCTTAGATAGTCAGCATTGAAAAAACAGCAAATTTTAAAATCAATTTTATAAGCAACTCTGTTTTTGATCATATCCTACTGTTGCTCTGAGGCGACGATTTGGTACACTAAAATGATATTCAGCTTCAAGAACAATTTTTAAAAAAATTATGTACCTTAAATGTAAAAAGTACACGCTAAAGAATACCTTCTTTGAAAAGAACAGAAACGGAATGTAACTGTAACATAAAAAGAACGTACATATCAAACACGTTCCTGTAGTGTAAAGGATTAAAAAGTGGATTCGAAAAAAATTTACTTTCAATACTCTATACTTCATTTACAACAATAAAAAGTAATAAATATCGCGAAATATTTTAGATGGGAATTTAAAACCGAACTATGTTGAGATCAATCAGTTTCAAAGTATGTGTATTTAGAATAAACCCCGGATCGAAATGTTTACTTCCAAGCGGCATTTCCGCATTGAAGGGTAGTCCACAAGAGAAGGGTGCCATGACCCCGCCGCCCCCGCGCGGCGAAGGACAACCCTGTACAAGTCGTTTTACTTTGAGGGGAGTGTCACGGCGCGAAAGCAAACTTGCAGGGGGGGAAGAAAGCATAGGAGAAAGCCGATTGCGACCGCATCATGCCCATCTCTGGTATAATGAAGTGGAATCTAAGAATTTCATTTCCGTAGTATTATTCCATTTTAAAATATTTTGTAAAAACACACACATCAATATTACACACTCAATGGACCTTCATTTTCACGACCTCGAGTTTTGTGTGTATCCATTTCATTACTCTATTTCACATAGTATAATAGAGCAAAAAATTCAGTAATCTAATCACATGTTCTTAAATGAATAATCCTATAATAAGTCAATAACGAACTCTGTGCCCTACACTTATTGTTTGGGGTCTAAATGGGAAAATGCAAATTATATTTACGTTTTGAAACAGCTTAAGGCGTACGTACACACTTGATTTTTTTTTAATTATAAATTTAAAAATCTAGTTTTTTCATGTATGAAAACATTAAAAGTCATGATGATTCATTCTAAAAAACCATGAATAAAGCCAAATGATAATTAACATTTTATAAGCTAATTAGCATATTTTTTCAAACATTATTAAGTAAGTTGTAATTAAATTAGACGGATCATTTTTTGTTGGAAATTATTCGCAGTATCTTTCTGAATTTTATGAACCTCCAAACTGTTTAAAGCATTTAAAGTTACTTTTTAAGTAAGTTTTTACCGCAAGAGTCCAAACCCATCCTTATTTTTTTCAAATTTCGAACTTTAAAATTCTACTAAATATTTATTGTTTAACGCATCTTTAAGATGGACGTTCATAACATCTCACAATTAATATAAAGTTGAATAAAAAAATAATTTTCTCTAAAAGTTTAAGCAAACTGAGTTATTATGTTTGGAATGAAAGGAGATATGGTATAAATACAATTCTTCAGAAATTGAGTCTAACGTTTTCTGCAAGCGGGGCCCTAAAATAACTCTTTGTAAATAAAAAAATATTTTGTAATATTTATTCAATCTTGGTATCCTCTGAAAGATAATGAATTGGGGAATATTATAAAACAAAAACAATATTTTGTAATTTTTAGTCGATTTCTCTTTTTTTAGTAATGTGTATGTTAAGCGAATCGGAAAGCTCCATTGAAGTCCATGTTTAAATGGACCTTTTTTATGCACTTTTTTCTCAGAAACTAATGGGACAGGTTTGAAACTTTTATAGGTGATTATTCGAACTTTTTTAAGTACTTTAATACATACTTTTGTGAAATATGTTAAATTTTTTTAAATATATATATATTTGAATATTTTTTTCACAAAAATTTTAAGCTAAATAATTATATATATATATATATATATATATATGTTTAATACGATATGGCGGTTTCTGCGAAAGAATAACGTTAACATGTAAAAATAAAATTCAAAGAAAAGTATTCAGTAGATTGAAAAACAGGTATATTTGTGTGTTAAATACGAATTTTGAGAAACCATCATAAAATACGTTTGTTTCTGGGCTAAAGCATAGATTTAATTATAAATATACTTCTTTTACTCTCATTTTTTTGTATTTTAAATGTACGCTTACCAACGTTTTGATCAATAAAAATCTCACCAATATTTAATGCGATTTGTAGCCTTCCGGTCCACTTTAAGGTAGTTTGATCAATAAATATAAACAATGCTACTAAAATATTATCTAACTATACTCGGTTACAACCTAAGTTGAGCCTAAAGCAATTGAATATTTATACATATCATAGCTTCAGGTTCAATTTAGGTTGTCTCGAAGAATAGAACGATTTATAAAATAGAAAACGTTTTTCTATTTTTAAATAGGCAAAATAGTAAAACGTTTCGCGACCTTATATTAGTAGGTGCTGAGTAAGGATATACGAGTGTTCCTTCGGAAGGTTGTGTCACTTGTAAACAGTCACTTGGCGTCGGGCGGGTTGAGTTGCAGAGCTCCTGCTTATTTATCGGCTTACTTAAGAGGCCATTCGCCTTTTCTAAACGGTAGCAGATTTTTCAGCACTCCCTAAATCCATCGGAACGTTGACTTGCTCGAAAAAAGGAGCTTGCGACGTCCACCCATTAGGTTAGAAATTTTTAGAAACGAAGAAATTTTTACACAAACAGATCAACACAGTTTGTTTTTAAATGTAGTTTTTAGTTCGTTGAATAAACGTCGCAGTAGAGCTACACAATGGGCAATTGGCAACGGTTCGGTGTCCATCCGCGAAGGAAAGACACGGAAATAGTGTCTAGTTTTTTTTAACAATGGTCAGTTGACGTATTTATTTATCTACCCGAGAACAAAGAGTAATATTTTAATTATGAAAATTCGATTTCGCATATAAGTAGCTATTATTCGAGGCGACGACAAGGTTGGCTTCAAAATCAAACATCCCAATACTACTGTTGTGCTTTTTTCGATCTTTTGGAATTGCTCAAAGATGACGCATGGGCAACAAGTTTAGTAACTACTGATTAAAAGTGCACTAGCTTCCTATATACAGAGGAGTTTTTTTTACCATGCAACCAAACTGCCAAATCTCCAATCACGAGTTCGCTGCACTATTATGTTGAGATTCATATAACAATCATCTGGTTATGAGTTGGATACTCTACCACTCGGCTTTCTTGTGCCGACCGGCTACAAATTGAATTTTGAAAATATTGAATTGAGCAATAAAACAATCTGGCGGTATTAACATAATCGCCTTCACTTTCTTATAATACAAAATAGTTAAACTGACATGACTGAATACCAGGGAATGGAATGTTATAAAAAAACGCGGCTGAACATCACTTTCTATTTGTTCTTGCAAAATGAGAATTTGCGAAGCCCGAGTGACGTAACGCAACTCGTAAAGCGAAAGAAAGACGTAAAAAAAACGGGAGACAGCGCGCAAAACAGCGAAGTAAATGAAATTCTTCGATGACATCGGCCGATCGATAAAGCATGCCCCCTCCATTCAATCAGCTCTCTCTTCAAAAAACAAACATCTCGAAGAAAGAAGGACGGAATTAAGAAAAGACGGGGGGAGTCAAGGACACTTTGAGTTACAGGCGGCACGTTTTTCAGCTGATGGGTTTTATTAGAATGATTGAGAATAAATTAAAGCATTTTGTTGTAAAAACTTCAAAGCAGATTTTAATTTTTGTTATCAAACATAAGGACATTTTATTTTAATAATACACTTTATGACAAAGTAAATAGATTTCAAATTAAATTTGCAAACATTTATATTCTCAAGAACATGTCAATGACACACACACACACAAGAAAGTTGTTATAAAAAAATTATAACGATTTTAAAAAGAATAAAAGTTTATATTCTATTAAAATTATAATATGCACCAAGACAAAAAAAAAGGTAGTTTATAACTTCACAAAATCAACCCAATAATTTATTTTCGCACAACATTTTCTATAAATTATTTTAAGGAAATTAATACTACGCAATTGATTTTAAAAATAGACAAAACTAGTTACAATATCACATAACTTTTTGTTGCTTAAAAGAAAGGCGAAATAATATGAAAAATAATTCAATGCTGAAATATTTATTTTTGACATACATCAACTTCATAGCAGAGTAGATGTGGACATGATCCAGAACCTTTCCGAAATAAATGTAAACTTTCTTTTAATACACAAGATCATTATTAACAAAATCAAATAATTATATGTACAATTAATAATTTAGTTAAGTCGACAATTGCATGATTTTCTAAGTAGCATTAATTTTGTAAAATTCTTTACATTTTTAGCATTTATTTTCAATAATTAATTGTTTTAATAAATTTATCCCGCATGCATCCCCTTCGAAATAAATTTCTTACCGAGAATTTGCCTTTGTGCATGGTTAACAATATCGATGAAATACACAATTATCAATTAAGTCATTAGTCAAACAAAGGGACCAACCTGAGAAATACAGATTTAACCTATTGTAAATACGTGACTGACGCACGCCGACTTATCTACCCCAAACTTTGATGGTCATCGCTACCACCGTGTAGGGAGGGGGAGGATAGCGGGGGCATTTATGAAAAGCCGTTGTGATATTGTAATTATTTCAGGAGAGACAGTTCACTGCCCTTGATTTGGTACATCAGGAAAAAAAAATCTATTTTTTTACCTACACACGTCTTAAACGATTACATAGGGAAAATAGAGAAGTGGACCGGTCTGAAGAGGGGTGGGGTGGCGGAAACGGGCCCTCCCCGGGATGCAGCCATGCGTTGGGTGGCAAGAACGCCATAAAACAAGCAGATCACGTGTTTGGGAAAAGGAGCAACCAAACGTGGAAGCGAGATAACGCGGCAAGAAGAAGACAAGGAAGGAAAGGAGGATGACACGTGACATGCACGAGGAAGGGAGACGATGCAGTGGACGCAGAGGGCGTGATAGCTGGGTCGGCACGAGTGAATGGGTTGAATTAAGGTAGATTATATGCAAGGTCGACTCTCCTAATTGTCGCCGGGGATTTGCCGCCCATCCCTCGCCCCATTAATTTTGTTTAATTTAAATTATTTTTAAAATTTAATTAGTTTTTTTAAAAAATAAATGCAGGTGATTTGAAAAATTTCTTAAATGATGGTAAATGAATATTCTACCTTGTTCGTAACTGTAACACCCATTACCTCTACCATTAGAGAATTATGATTCACTGATTATGGCAGGTGGTTTCTAAAAGTACATATCCAAAAAATTAAATTGCGATATTTTTCCATGTTATTCATTAAAATTATTCAGAATATATTGAAAACATTAATAGCAGAATTCCAAAATCATAGAAAATTATAAATAGCTGATGTTCTGCTTTAGTTTGTTTTTCATACTAATTCGATGTTCCGATGTCCAACGTCTTTCAGATCAGAGACCGAGGGTTATCTAATAAAGTCAACAAACACATTTTACAAATTGTGATAATGCAGGTGTTTTAGAGAACAATAAAGGTTCTATGCGGACGTTTCAGATTTCTGCAAACGTTTATTTAATAACAGCTCTTTTTAAAAAATAATCTTCAAAATATTCCAGTACAAGTCCCGAGTTCCTTCTCATTACCTTCCCTTACAAAATTAAAACAGTCTCCAAGCGTCTCTCAGACAAAATTTCTTTTTGACGTATTAAAAACGTTTTCTCTTTGAATAAATTACGTTTTCTAGGCATCTAAATATAACACCTAATTTATAGATTACTCATTTAGAAAATTAAAAGCGTTCCATGGAGCGTCATAAAGAATCAATGGAGCAATCTTTGGAGCATTTAATTTCCATTTTGAATCATCGGGCTTAATTAAGGAAGTTCACGCTAAAAATATTTCATTTATAGCGCAAAAAATAGTCACATATTAGTCAGATTAACAAATATCAAAATAAAAAGGGACAAGTGGAAGAAGGAATTAACTAATATTTTTGAAAAAAAATCTATTTTTGATGAAACCTTTAAGTTCATATGCATTTTCCTTCAAAATTGTATGACTGCTTGATTTATTTAAGCAGATACAGAGTAGTAAAAAGTATATGTTTCACTTACAATGGTTAGATTTAATGAAGCGAACCTACATGGCAAATGTGCGAATTTTGATGACCTACCAACCCAATCACGCTCACGGACGATGAATAGAAAAAAGTTCCGCGCCAATTTATTTTCCCTGACGGCACATAGTGGATGCTCAACGGAAATCGACCCTTGTCTTCCAGATTGTTGTCAGTGAAAAAGTTGTTTATTTGGGGAAGTGATTTTTTTCATTTAACTCCTTCTTCCATTTGCCCTTTCAATTATCTGCGAACGTAACTCGAATTAAGTCACTCTCTCGACACTTATTTATAAACTAACCCTCTGACTCTCAAGGTCTTATATATACGTCCAGGAATCTCCAAGTTCTACTAAAAATGCACACACATTTTAAATTCATAAAAATACTCCATTTTACAATATTTTTTAATTTAAAGGTTGGAGGTACAGCTTACAAGATCTTTACAATTAATTAGAAAAAATTAAATATAAAAAGAACATGCCAAGGGGAAAATATTTAAATTTCCAAGCAGTGAAAACAATTTTAGAATTCCAAAAAAATCGTGTTAGCGTCAGTGGGTTAACAAGCACTGAATATCGAAGAGACAGTTTTGTCAAAATGGTGTATGAAAAAAGATTCCCCCCTCAAACTAGTTAAACTAAGACATGTTTCAATTAAGTGTTGTTTTAAAAGGACACTGGGGGGGAGGAGGGTTAGAAACGCTGTGATTCAAAAAGACGCGCAGTCGAGTGTACGGAAGTGAAGTAGCGTCAGACGATCTCGTCCAGATGCATGCCGGGACGGACACCTGAAACAAGGCCACCGCACTGATAAAAAGACACCCATACACAGATTATGTAAGCAACACAGGGGATCTTATCGTAAATGCCTTCGCTTCGCACACACACGAAAATACATAGAAACACACTCTTTACTTTTTTACGATTTTCAGTCCGAATTTTGATTTTATTTTAAGCTTTCAATTGCTTAGGAACTGGTCTGCATTCACGTATATCTCTGTTTTAAGCAAAACTTCCGAACAAAGTATCTACACTAAATAAATTACAACGGGGTCAGTGTTGGTTCAGAGACGGACGTGTAATTTTGCCTATCGAAATTTGTCCGCTTCTTCCCTTCAGAAAGAGGCGGATTATTACATTTTCCGAAAACACTCATTGGCGCAGTACATATTATTTTTAAAGGGAGGGATGGGCCATATTTTTTTTAAATGGAGTGCAAAGCCAACATTTAAGGTGAATTTTAGAAGTGTACTTTTATAAATCTAAAAGGTATCTAAAATGTTAAAATTTAGTGTTTCTAACTAGTTGATACTTTGGAAAACCTAGGCGACGAAGTCTGTCTAAACCAACAACTATCGGGGATGCAACTAAACTACTAAGTTGCATGCAACTGGAAAACACAAATTGTATCCACTCACTGGGCAACTTTTGGTTGCACAAAATATCCTATCGCTAACAGCTTTGGCAAATAATTGACAATTTGGCAGTTTTGTATGGATTGTGGTGATACAGAGTTTGGCGATTTTTTCACCTACTCTTTGGCGACTGCAAAGTCTGAAACCTGGCGGTCCTGAGTTGAATGCAATTAAATTATCAGAATCGGTTGGTGTGCGATTTTTTTGTTGCTCAGTTGAAAGTCGAGAAAAAAGTAGAATTAGGGAAGGCTATAACTTTAAGCTACTCAACACAAGAACTTTTCATTAAATATAAAAGACCCGAACTCTGATCACATTTCTTTTTTGGAAGGAAATAGAACGTATTTAAGTATGATGGAAACTATTTTAGTGTCAATAGTTTTCAAAATTTGTGTCCCTTTAAATTTACTGCTTTGAGCTGTAGTCTATATAAATACAGCCATGTGTCTGCACTTATCTGAAAAACTAATGAACCAATTTCGATGATATTTAGTAACATCATATTTTCTACGCTTTTACATAGTTTTTTTTTAATATATGTGTTAATTAGAAAACAACTTATACCTAACTACATAAAAATGTTTTCCCAACTCAATTTTTTCAAATAACGTAATTCAAACTAATCATCGCAACCTCCAACCAAACCTAGCAGTCATTTTTTTTGTGAAAAGGTAGCTATTCAAATGTCACCAGTTAAAAAGTAAGATAGTGGCTATAAAACCCAAATCGAGTGAAATTCTTCCTAAAGCGTGTTATTTATTTTTCATCAGAGCAAAGGGAGAAAAAAAGCCGCAGAGACTTTATTAACCTTTCCGACGATGTCTGGCATTTCCGCGTGGTTCATTTCATCCGGAGGGGGGCGAGGGGGGGGGGGGTGCAGGGAACACCCCAGAATAATAATACACCAAGGGGGAGGAGGAGGGGGTGGGCGGGCATCGTTTGGAGCGGAGCCAGGGCGTCCCAAAATAGCCCGAGACACTCGTGGCCCTTTTTTTCTTGAATGGGAGCCCCGCATATTGATTGTCCCCGAGAGAAGGTGAGCGGGCACGTGATCGAGAGATCGAACTTCGGGGCGACCGAAAAAGTTGGGCCAACTTTGGTGGGGATCGGAACTTCGGCATATAGTTTGTCTATCTTGTGTGGCCCCGCGATGCTGGGGACCCCATTAAGTTGGTTGGTTAAATAACGTCGCACTACAGCTGCACAGTGGGCTATTGGTGACGGTTCGGGGCCTATCTCGAAGGAAAGACCCGGGAACGATGCCTCGTATTTTTGAACCATGATCAGATGACGAGGCCAACACCTGAGCTGGCACCCAAGCCTTCAATAGACGTCGGGACTTTGGACCCCGATCAGATTTATCGTGCACCAGTCCCGTATACACGCCGATAGTTTTTGTGAATGTTCTGGACGACATTCTAGTATTTTGGTAGCAAAGTTGGCAACCCTCCGATCGCAATATCGCTACTTTTTTTTACTATTCTTTAGTCTAGTCCTCGCAGAGGTTCGAACCGTGAATCCTCTGATTCACAGCCGACGCCTTTATCCACTGGGCTATCCGGCCCCTGGGAACTCATTAAGACATACATTAAAAAGAATCAATGTCCCCCCCCTCGTCGGGACTCGAACGAGGGACCCATTGTCCAGAAGTCCCGCGCAATATCGACAAAGCTACAAAGGCAGGTTCTAGATATAGGAAATACTTAGCCTGCAGATAGACTTTCATTTTTTTATATAGATTTGTGTGGCTTTAGAAACCGTGTTTATATTGTTATACATTTTTAACATATTTTACGTTTGATTAAATATACCCATCCTATCCATTGCTGGGCATATCAGTTGGATAATCATTTTTCTCAAAAATATTTCAAATGAAACCAATTCGAGCAACAGATTCAATGACAACTAGAGGTATTTTTGGGAAACTTTCATATTTTAATGAAAATTTTATAACTGATATCTGCCCTTCGTTTTATATTGAATATCAACAATGGTTCGAAATGGTTCGTTTTTTCATTTTAGAATTGAATATTTAGAATCGTGTATTTGCCCATATACGCATATTAAAACCAGTTTTGAGGGGTGCTGTCCTACAGCCAACTAATTGGAGCCCTAATATATAAATATCCGATATTTTTCAATACACACGCCGCGTAACAACTTTGCCTTAATTTTTTTAAAAATGAAAATCATCTCACATGAATTATTATTTACAAACTACAGGGTGTTGGGAAAATGGTCATTGTTATGCATTTAGCTGCATTGACATAATAAGTCCTTATTTTGCTCAACCACTTTGCTTATATTCTAATAAACAGGTCGCTTAGCTACAGTAACAACAGACATAGTCAAAGCATAGTAAAAATTAATGGTTTATTATGTGTAGTTGAATGATCAAATAATGGCAATCCCTCAGATTTGTGACCACCCTGTGTAGCTTATGTGATTGTAATGATTATTTCCCCCATTTCTTACAGAATTAAACAACATCGAGGTATTCTTTTTATAAATAATGATATCTATAAACTTCAACTTACAAAAGTAGGTATTATAATAATAAAAAAATAAGCAATTAAAATAAATAAATTAGAGAGCTAATATGTTCAATAATGACACAGCATGTTTGGTTTCAAAATTAGAACGAAAGTAGTTAAAAAACATTTGCTTTTTCGGCAAAAAAAGTCACGTTTGTAAACAAATTATATTTTAAAACACTACAAACGGTTGTTTAAAATATACACGAAATATAAACTTTCCGGAATTATTTCTTTTTATGCGTTAAAAAGCTAGAAAAATACGCAATTTAACTTTTTTTAAATAACTTTTACGAAACGTCTAAGCAATTCGTTTTATAATAACGCGTTTCAAACCATTTCATAGGGACGTGACCTCGCTTTCAACACGCTTTAATTGCTTTTCGAGTTACGACATAAAATCGGGGATTCCGAGTTTAAAACTTTTACTTGGAAACTAAAAAATACATATATATATTAACATGAGGAAAGCAGCAGTGGACCAACAGGAAATTTAAACAGCATTTTAAATAATTGCAATTATTTTTTTGTTATTATTTCATAATGTATAATGTATTTCGCGTGTGTATAATATTAGGAAAAGTTATAATAGAAAAAAATGCGAAGTCAAGGTTTCTATTGTTCTAAGTAAATATAAAACAATCGAAATATTCGGTACATCACGGTAAGATGCTATACTACACGGAGTCTTGGCGTGAAATGTTTTTAGCATCAGCTACATGTGGCATCAGGATTGAAACACCGTGTTACACTTGAAGGGTGATTTCATTGCAACTAAAAACTCCGTGGCAAATAACACGATTGATATAAACTTGGTCTTGTCCGATAGGAAATTTGAAGCACAGCTGGTGCGGGGCGTGGTTTGGGGTTCGCGGTTTCAATCCAGGGCCAGATTTAGGTATAGGCTATATGGGCTGCAGCCTAGGGGTTCGCAACACAGAATAACAATTGCAGTTCTTTATTATCGTTTTTACAGATTCCAGAATGCCATTGCACATTGAGATTTCTTAAAACCCTTTTGAAATTATTTAATAAAATATTGGAAATTTACAAAAAACAATGCGATTCAACTTTGTTTCTACACTTAAAAATGATTTCATTTTCAGTTTTCGAAAAGATGTTTTTCACAAAAATTCCAGACCTCCCCCCTTCACACTAGTTTTACTGGGGTATACCGTGTCCCCTTAACAGTTGAGGGGTCCTCACCACATATTCAGCCTCACTAACTCTGAATCCGGATCTGCATCAATCCCTATTATTCCTATAATCTTCTGATATGACGTAAAATGACGTTTCACGCAAAATCCATACGGACGTGCTCCGACACAGCCGTGTTTTTACTTCTTCAATATTACGGTTTTGAAAAATAGTTTAGAGTTTTGTGAAATGACTTGCACTTATTATAACATATTTTGTCAAAATATAGCGAACCTTAAAAATGAATAGTAAGATCGCGGGTATGCGTCACGGAATTGTAGTGTCGGAATGGATATTCCCCTAGAAGCGTAACATAGTGTTTCTAAAATGTCACCGAGATGTTTAACGTCAAGAGCAGGATTCGAGCGAATTACTTACTACCTTTGGGGCGTGAGAGGGCAGAAATTTCCACTCAGTCAAAAGGTGGGTCAAACAAAGACTATAAACATCAATATCAAGGCAAAGTTGGAGGGTAGTTTTCGTTTCTTCTTTCCTCGTTTGAAGGCCGATGCGGCAAAACCGCAACAGCATCATTAAAATGTAATTAACACAGAATGTCGTTTTCCAGTAATACTTATACTACTTATAAAATAACTTATTATTTATTGCTTCCATCCCAAATAGGATAACATTAAAATGTTTAAAATAAACTTTGAAAATAAGTACTAATATGTATAAATTTAACCGCATTAATTTACTTTCTAGAACTTGTACCAATTTTGGGGGTATGGGAAATAGAATCATCAAAAATATTTTATTGCTTTAAAAAAATAGTTAATTTTATATTATATCGAACATCAAAACTATATTTTTACGTTAAGTAAAACTCATTTTTTCAAATCAATATTAAGCTTTGGCACAAAATTTAATTTTTTCAGTGATGACTTTTATTGTGTTTGGTCAAGTTTAAATTGATACAAGTTCTGAAATATTTGAAGTTACTTCTACAAATGTACTGCAGGGTATTTTCAAACATATTACTTTAATTTGTCTTCAGGGATTAGTAATGTATAGATTATGTATTTTAGAATTTTTTTAAAAAAGTTTGACCAGTGAAATGAGTGATTATTTTTCCACAAAAATTATTTTGCAAATAACAAAAAATTTAAATGACAGTTTGTTAAACACATTCTTTTGTTTATAAAAAGGTAAGAATATAGTTTTTCAGAAAATATTTTCTTGAAATTATAATAAAAATAAGAAAGGTAACTTTTTTTATTTAAAAAAAAAAAAAATATTTTTAAATGTTTGACCATGCGATTATGTTAATATGCTTTGCACACATATGTTGGAAAATTATAATGATATTTGCAACATTAACGAAAAAAGTCAAATGCGTCCTGTACCTAAATATGAAATTGAAGCAATTTGTTTTCTCTTGAAGTAGGTTTAATTTGTTATTTTTGGATTTTTAGTTTTTAATTCAGATCAGGATCCCATAACTATTCAAATAAAAAACAACAATATAAATGCTTGTTTAATTGAAGTTTCTAAATAGGCCATTAACGTATAATCGGGGTTTAATTGAATTCGAGCTTTCTTGGAGACGTTTCTTATTCAAAAGCAACAACAAAAATGACTATCCAAACGACATGACGTTTTTAATCCATAAAAACTAATAGGGTAAGGTAGGGTAAAATGGATTATTGGAAATTAAATATAAATTACACATTGTTAAACTTATGGTTTGATATAGTTTTATAAAAACAATACTTGGTTTAATGAAGTAAATTTCAGCAATAAATTACATTTTTGGGTGCTTTAATTTAAGTCCAACAATCTATTTGTTCGAGTATACAAAAAAACATGCTGTAGTGTTATGTATAAAAACTTCAATATACAAACTAGAAAAATCGAATTTTTTACCAATATTTCTGGGTTTTGTATGAAACAGAAACCTTTCAATACATTCTAATGAAAATATTAGAACATATAGAATATTAGAATCTACTTTATTTAGTTTGTTTTAATGATTTACAAGGTGGGTTAAAATGGATAATCGAATTATTATTGCTAAAGAATAGAAAATTTGAAAATATGTAACGATTTTCGAAAAAAGTGCAATATTTTATAAAAATATTAATTTGAAGCTTATAAATGACAAAAATTATCTAAGATATATTAAACTGCTTTTAAAAGTTCATATAATTACGCAACATACCTGTTTTTATAAACAAATTGTGAACAAGAACAGATTTTGATCACAGAAAAACGCCCTATTCTGGTTTTGTTAAAACGTAAACAAAAAGTTTTAAATGGATTAAAAAAATCGCCCGCGGAAGAAATTGAAAATAACGTAAATATAACAACTATTTCATAATCAAAATAACCAAAAATTGTACTAGCAGACGGTTTTATTTCGAAGATAATAAATAATAAGAGAGTCGACTTTTCAAATTGGCGGATTATAATTTTTTTTAAAGAAAGACTTACAATAACAGTCCGTTAATTAAATGTACTGAGTTTTTAAGAGTTGATGGCCGTTATTTTTTTATTCTCGTTACTAAGTTGACTAATAAATACACCAAAAATAAATTGAGATTAATAACCTTTTAATATTGAAAAATAGCTTTGAATGAAAAATTGTCACTGTTCCTAACCATTTTATCCTGCTGAAAAACTCAACCAAATATAGAAAAATCGATATAATCAAAGGCATGAAAATTTATTTAAAATAAAACTTTTAACACACAATTCATTCTCAACAACAGTTTTCGGATCATCAAATTCCAATTCCGTAAAACAACAATTAACTCACTTTCACTGGCGATTGTCGTCATTGATCGATGAGTTAAAAATACAAAACGAACGAAATATAATCGAAAATCAATCATCATGATCAATAAAAATGAAATTGGGTGGTAAAAATAAATTTGGGAACGCAAAAAGAAAGAATTCAATAAGTCAGAAATGAATTCTGCCGTGCACTTATTGAACACCTAATAAATGAATTTTATGCATGCAATAACTTTCGTTGATGACCTTTCAACTGGGTCAATTGATATTAAATATAAATTTCTGCAATAGAATCAATATCAAATCGAAGACGTGAAAATGTGGAATTAAAATTGAATTAAATAAACTTTATCTATCTTTATGAATAAATCATTTATTCTATGTGCAGCTCTAGTGCAATGTTGATTCAACCAACCAAAAATTTTTTTCCCTTTAAATCCTACACATTCGAACATCAAACTAATGAAATATTACTTATTTCAAAATTTTTCCCTTCAATGAAAATGTAAAGTTGTTTTTATATTCATTAGATGAAAATGGAGTTGTACAATAACATTACTGTCGTCATAAGTTAAAAGGCTTTGAGTACAAAATTTAAAAAATATTTTTTTTTAACTTTCCGATTTGTCCTTAAAATATACACCTTTTTATGACATTAAATATCCATTAATCAAATGTAACGGTGATTATAGTGAAATATACATTGGCTTTTAAGCCAGTTCGAGACGGGTTATGTGACAAGTAAATATTAAAAAGGCCCTAAATCTATGAAGAATTGTACATAGAAAAACATGCTACAAGAAAATAACAAAAAAATAAATTATTGTACATGCAAACTACTTTTAGACAATAAAAACCTTTTAAAGTATCAAAACTTTAAAGCAAGTGATAAATTTGGTTTTCTTGTCTCCTGTAAAGTTGGAGTTCTTCCTACGGCGGCAGATTATTTATATCAATATTTTGGTTGGTTGAGACAAGACACTGTCGTAACGCGAATCCGGCATTAATCCATGTGGCCTGGTTGGAAGGGAATAGGGCTCTGCTATAATATAAACGTTGCACTGAGTTGCACAATGAGGAACTGGAGACGGTTCAGAATCTATCCCGAAGGAGAGACCCGGACTGGAACCTTTGAAAACCTTTTGAACCATGGTCTAGTGACGAACGGCGAATTCGTAATCGGAGAGTTACGAGACCGATACCTGTCGTCCAATTCAACACCACCGTGTTTGTGGGGGTTGGTTGAATTAAGGTGTTGCACTAGAATTGCATAATGGACTATCGAAGATGACTCGGGATCTATCCCGAAAGAAAGACCTGGAAACACTGTCTCAATTTTGAACCATATTGGAAATATATAAATAACATATACTTGTAATGTATAATTAACTTAATAACAAAGCAGTCAAAATTAAAAAAAAATTCCCATGTCCTTAATTAACTTCGCTTAAAATATCTTTGAAAATTGTTATTAACATATTAAATTGCTTTTAATTTGAATAATAACATAATACCCAATAAATAACATCTACTCTCTCATGGAAATATGTACTTATCCCGATACATTTTCCGAAGAATTCTCGAGTCTCTTTTATATCTAATGATATAGTGATAATTTAAAATATCTAATGATTATTAGCAAGTAAAAGGATTTTTCTTCTGAATAACACAAAACTCAATATCTACTATCACATGGAAGTTCTTTGAACTGAGTTTGTGGGACGATATAAACACACACAAACATCCGTTACAAACATCTTAACAAAAATAAAGTGTAAACAATCTTACCCGAGCGATTTGTCTTCCCTGCTCCAGAAACCGGCGTCTCGTTCGAAATCACACGTCCAGGGGGGGCGGAACGAACGGGGGGAAACAATAAAGAACACACCGGGCGAGAAGAAAACAGGAAGAAAACATCCAACAGCGATCGCCAAGTCTTGGAACTTAAGAAGCGCGAGAACACAACAACAGGAGAACAGAGAGCGAAAACAGCCGTGCAGTTCTACTCGGCCGAATATCGATGTGGCCAGATTCGGCTTTTCCTACGCCGGAGTACGGGTAGAGAAGGTCGCTAGCGCCGCCACGTTCGAATTTATTTTCGAACAACGGAAATATCTTCGCTCGAAAAACCTTCCTCTAAAATGTGGATGATCTTTTTTTTTATTATGAAAGTGTACGGGGGATGGGGTTCTCGATGGAAAATGTTTTAGGTATCGTTTGCTGGAGGTTCGGGATGGCAGCGCACCAGGAAGAAGAAAGGATCTTCTTTCGCGAAGAAGGTTGTGGATTTTGGTTCCCACTGCGGTTGGGGACCGGGATGTGTTTGGTGCGTTTCCCACGTCATTTCGGGCGGATGGTATCGCAGGCTCATTAAAGGAAAACCGTTTTTTTTTGCTTTCACGCTACAGTGTTCCTTTTTTTTCGCTTTTCGTCCAAAGGTAGTATTTGATGTGAAAACTTCTTTTGTGTCACTTATTCAGTCGCGAGAAGGAAGTGCTTTTGTTATTTGCATAGCGCGTTGTTTTAACAAATGAGCGAGACACACTCAGGTAATGAAATATTCATACAATTCGGAAAGAACGTTACACATTGTGTTGCTGTCACGCTGACAACTTACTCGGCATTTTTTACGCTCAAACTCGCAACTCATGTTATAGAATACGGCAAGAATACAAATTTTATAAATTAAATTTATATAAAAATTATATTTATGTATAAATTAATTTAAATTTATATAAATAGCCCATTTCACATGTTTTTTTATCTGATGGTATTAGATATCAGTTATAATTTATCTCTTCACAATTCTTCTTGGATTTCGTCGCCGGTTTTCATTCGGAGCCGACGATATACGCTGCCAAAAAGAAAGATTTAATTTCTGAATTTGGGGAGTGTCAGCTCAAGTGATCAGTGGCGGCTCGCCCACTACAGAAAGTACAGCTGGGCTGCACCTAATTTTATTATATTTTAAAACTAAAATTATATATTTTACTAATTTTCTTAAATGAAGATTAGAAATGGAGATTAAATTTCAACTCTAAGTAAAAAAAATCTCCGATAAATAGCAAGCGTGTTTCCGTAATGCACAAATTCAGGAGAAGAAAAAACAAAAACTCCATTCAATCATAATTGCAGCTAAAAAGCGAAGTTCGAAATCGGCTGCATCGTTGCCATGGCAACCTTACGTAGTATGACTTCCCCAGCACGCTAAAATGGAGGATGTGACGACACAAACGTAGCGCAAATTTTCAAATTAGCTGTACTAGGGATTTCGAATAAATGATTGGTTCTCCAACGAAGAATCTCTCCAAACGGAAATAGTTTTCGATAAGTTTGCACGTGTGTTGCTGTTTCTTTACTTAAATTAATATTAAAATGGACCGATTCGCAAGTTTGATAGGAGGATTGATTTTATTTTCAAAAAATAAAAAATAAGTAAGTGTTTTCTATTGTTTTTACATTTTTAAAGAGTGTCCGTTCGTGTATGGTTGCGAAAAAGGCGAGGGGGGGGGGGGGGGGGGAAAGGGGGAGAGTTACATGTTTTCGGCTGCACTAACATTTTTGATTACGGGCCGCCACTGCAAGTGATGAGTCAAATACATCGAAAATAAATGTATTGAAGGGGTACAAGTATCTGAAACTGCCGTACAAAAATACCATGACGAAGGATACTCGTCATTATCTACTTTTTTACAGTTTTAAGCAGGACGAGTGGAACTCGCCATTTCTGGTCAAGGGGTTGTTAACTCTCTTCAAAAGTTATCGTTGATATTATGTTGTTAAAAAAAGCGAACTTGGAAACATCGGACTCAAGGCTGAAGCAATCTTAAATAGAATTTCCGTTGTTTTGTTTGATAATTTCTGATAAATTTTTATCTCATGAAAAATCTATTGAAAATGGCCATCTTCTATCACTTAAAAAATGCAAAATAGATCTACACAAAAAACACATAAAATTGTGGGGCAAACTTAAAAAAAGGGGGTTAATGAATGGAAAGAAAAACAAGTTGCAATAACTCAATTACTTTTTTAACATGCAAACACAAGTAAAAGAAGAACCTTCTTTCGAACAATATTTTAAATTTCTGAAGTTTCATTAGGATCAGTCCAACAGATGCCGGAGCCCCAGTTGCTCAGTTGGTAAGGCGTTCAGCTACTAATCAGAGGATTGCTGGTTCGAATCCGGGAAATGGACTTGACATAGAAAAGTAAAAAAGTAGTGATCTTGCGATCGGAGGGTTGCCAGCTTCCCTACAAAAATACTACAAAGTCGTCCAGAATATCCAACAAATTATACTGGCGTGTATACGGGACTGGTGCACGATAAATCTGATCGGGGTCCAAAGTCCCGACGTCTATTAGAGGCGTTGGGTGCCAGTTCAGGTGTTTCCTCGTCATCTGACCATGGTTGTAAAATAACGAGGTGCATGTATGAATGTGTGTGTGTTCCCGGGTCTTTCCTTCGAGATTGACCCCGAACCGTCGCCAATAGCCCACTGTGCAGCTCTAGTGCGACGTTAATTAACAAACCAACCAACCAAACAACATATGCCGTTGGCTTAAAAAAGGGAACCGAGGAACAGTATTCGGCTGGCAATTAGAGAATTGTGAGTTCGGATAAAAGCCGACTTGACAAAAGTTATGCTGTAGAGATCATGGGATCGGAGGGGAGAGTTACCAGATTTGATTCTAAATTACAAAAGATTTCCAAAAACATTTTCAATTTCCACCAGCGTGTATACGGGACTGGTGCACGTTAAATCTGATCGGGGTCCAATATCCTGATGTCTAGTGAGGTCGCGTCGGGTGTCCCCGTCATCTGACCATAGAACAAAAATACGAGGCAGTGTTCCCGGATGTTACCTTCGAGGTAGATCTCGAACTGTCGTTAATAGCCCACTGTGCAGCTATAGTGATATATGGCTTCAACCAACTCAGTATCAAAAACCACCTGTAACCCAAAACAAAGATACAATCGCATCAAAATTCTACTCTCTTGCAGCATAACAGAGAAGGGGTCAATCTGTTGCTCCGATGTGTTTTGTTGGCAAGGGTCCACCTCCTTGGCACAAGGATCGCCCCTGTTGCTTTTGGCACGCATCTTCGCGCCAACTCACTGGTGGAGATATTAAATAATGAGCGGGATAAAAAATAACAGGAGGGGGAGTGTGTTGGGTTTGGCGGCCGACCACAAATCATTAGAGCCATCGTGTGTATATTCTCGTGGGATAGTGGGCTTCATTAAGAGTAGCTTTTTTCGCCAAGAGATTAATTTATGTAATAACGTAAGTGGAATTATGAGTAGTGGCGGTTAATTTTTATTAATCCCTTTTACAATTTAGGGCATTGAAAGTATTGTTTTTGAGTGAAAACTTCAATTCTAATTAAGGGAAAAGAATACAATTTCTTTGTAAATGGGGATACTAGTCTATTTTGTCGTGACAATTGGAGTACAGGAGAGACGATTCGGCAGTGATGATAATTAGAAGGTGAGTAACCCTAAAGTTAACTGTAAAAGAGAAACAATAGCTCTACAACGCTTAATCAAATCTGTAACTAAACAATTGCACAAGCACGGACGATAATTCAATTGCATCCAACTCAGAGTTGCAAGACGTCAGATTTCGGAATCGCCAAAATGAAGGTGAAATATCGCCAACTTCGTATTACCACAATCCATACAAAATTGACAAACCGTCGATTATTTGCCAGAGAGCTGTTAGAACCTTCGAGCATGAATGGCCAGTAGTAGAGAGAATATGACGTCATAATCGTGAGACAAACATCTCCGACCAAATCGCTACAAACACGTGACTTCCTTTCAAAATTATGAATTAAAAAGTACTCGCGATTGGCTGATGATTTGGGAAATGTGTAACAGTGAAATTTTATGAATGAAATGACGTAATTAATCAAGTGTCTGAGGCCATACATGTTGGCTTCACTTTAATGTTAGAGATTGACGTCATGACTCCTCTACAACAAAGGATCCATGCTCGAAGGTTAGAACGGTAACGAGCAAAAGGATATTTCGTGCAATTAAAAAAGTTGTAAAGTAAACGGATACGTTTTTTCAAGTTGCATGCAACTAAATAATTTAGTTGCATGGCCGATAGCTACCAGTTCGCGGCTAACCAATTAACAATCTAGGCCTCCCAAGCTACTGAACTCTATCTGTAAGTTCTGGAAGCGTCAAATCGGTTTCCTTCTATGGACGCGGTTGAAGCCATACTGTACACCTACTAATTTTTAAAAGTGATGTTGTGTTTTTTGTTCTTCTCGAACCTTTATAGAAATGTCAAATATGTTTTGATATTTTATTTTTTCTGCTTATCCACTTATTGTTGGTTAAAATGGATTTTAAAGAACAGGCATTCAAAATGGGGTTACGTATATTTTTATTCCTGCCACTCGCCCCATTGATTTAAAAATTTCATACCCCACATACATATAATATTAAATTCGCTTTGTACGAAACGTATGAGTTCAGACAGTGGATTCTCTATGTATTTATGAAACCGGTACTGAATAGGGTAAGGTGGGAGAAAATGGGTCTTAAATACTCTATTTTTAACGTTCAATTTCTCATTGGAAAATTACAATTGTTTTATAAAACTGTTCACTTATTTATTTGGAAACATAATGGTAGATTCTTATTTATATTCCGTGGTTCATAAAAAAATTTAAGAATTATTTTTTAAAGGAAACCTACTACGATTTCTAGATGGGGTAAAATGGGTACCCTGTGAGGATTATGGAATTTTTCTTATAAAAGAACATTATTATAACAATCTTTTAAGTTAAATTAATAACTTGAATAAAATATAACAATCTTTAAATCAATATAATGATTATTAATGTACTGTATTTATTCCTAAAAGCAAGCTGTAATCCGTCATTCACCAGTTTGAGAAACCCCTATTGTATTTGTTTTTATTGCCTATTAAATAGAACACTTGCTAATATATTTCTTTGTTTGTTTTGATTCAGGAATCAATGATGCATTTGTAGAATAATTTGCGTTTTTGCCGAAGATTAGTAAATTTTTACGAATTTCCTTTAACATTAATAATTCGAAAACCGATTTATCTCACTTTACAAAACATTGAAAGAAAAATTAAATAAATATTTTTATCTACAGAAGTTTTCTTGCATCGAACTATCAATTTTTTTGTATACTCAAACAAATCAACATTTAGACTTGAATTAAAATTCCTAGAAATGTAATTGTTTGCTGAAATGTACTTTAATAACCAAGTAAATTAAATAAAAAAGAACGAGATCAAAACATAACTTTAACATAGAGTAATTCAATAAAAAAAAACCCATTTTACCCCAGGACCCATTTCCCCCACCTTACTACTCTATCCAACAAGCTCACTTTCGTTTTCATTGACAGATTTTTGCGGCCTTTTATCATAAAATATTACTAAAAAAAAAGACTTCCAGACCGCACACAAAATCACTCGAGAAGTACGCATAAGAAATTTCTATTCCGATAGGCGGTTTTTAAGGGCCGTCGATTCCGCTTCTTTTCGCCTCCATTTTTTGAAATACCAATAACTCCCCCACCCCCTCCCCCCCCCTGAAAAAGAGAAAACAAACAACAAAATTCGAAACACAGAGAGGTTTGAATAATAGGGAATAGAATTTCCCCGCATAATTCGAATCCCCCCCACCGAACAAAATGGCCGCCATTTTTCATACCCCCAGAGAAATGACTTCCACTTTTGTTTCGGGGCGTATGTTCCCCTGTTCCACAAATTCCGTTGTTCGGGTATTGTGACGTCGTTGTTGAAATTGCGACGGCGATGGGGGTGCTTAGATCACAAGCGCCGAACGCTCGGAAAGAAAATATCGAATTATTTCTTTGACAGGTTTTGTTTTCGGCTTCTCCAATTCAGAGATGGAAGTGACGTTTCATTGGTTTTTTTATGAAATGTACGGCTTTTTTAGGGTTTAACTTTGAAAATAGTGATATATGGCTATGTCGGAGAACGACCAGAAGAGTTTTACGTGAAACGTCATTACGACAGATTCAAGTTTCGTTTTTTGTTAAATAACGTCGCACTAGAGCTGCACAGTAGGCTATTGACGACGGTTCAGATCGTATTTTTGAACCATGGTCAGATGAAAAGGATAACACCTGAGCTGGCGCCCAACGCAACTTTAATAGGCGGCAGAACATTGGACCCCGATCAGATGTATCGTGCACCAGTCACGTATACACGCCAGTACAATTTGTAGGATGTTCTGGACGACTTTCTAGTATTTATGTAGCAAAGCTGGCAACCCTCCGATCGCAAGATCATTATTTATTTACTTTTCTTTGTCGAGTCCATACAGGCTAGAACTAGCAATCCTCTGATTACAAGGTGGACGCCTTTATCCACTGGGCAAACCGACAAGATTGTAGAGGTAAATAAGAATTGATAGCCTTGGCAAGGCAATTATTAGATACGCAAGCTGTTCCGTTTCTTTCTATGGGCTTCCTTACTTGTTTTGGTTTATTTCAAGAGTCTATACAAATCGGCGCCCGATTTCCTATTGAACGAGACCAGATTTATGTCAATGGAGGAATTTTTGACGTAGTTATAGTGTCGGAATGGATAACAACTCTAAGATCGTAAGTGTATTTTTATCCTGATTTTCCATGTTGCTCATCACGTCAAAATGATGCTGTTCAAATCAACTTAGGGTGAATGCACCCGTTGACGCTCATTGCGAAAATAATATTTAAAACTAAAAGCATATCATTATGTTTTTAAACGTCTAAACCGACTGAAAGGCGCGCCAACCAACACTTTAAAATAAAACCGCCAAAAGCTTTAAATTAAAACCGCCAAATATACTTATTACAACTTTATGAAATTGGTGCCAATTTATTGTACAAAAATCATATATAAATTTTGCCGCCATTAAAAAAACTTTAATAAGTATAAAATTGATATTAAATAATTCAATTTTTTTCATCTCTTTCGTAAAATTAAAAATTATTTTTTTTACTTTTGAGCGCATTTTTCTTAAAGTCGGTTTTCTTTTTTTCAAAAAGGATTATTTTACACCATATACAGTCTACCATGTTTTTCTATGTATAACTCATCGTGTATTTAGGTCCTCTTTAGTATTTACTTGTCACATAGGCCTTCTTTTATCAAAACCCGGCTCAAACAGAAGTGAGGGTCAATATAAATTTCCCTATTACTTAACATTACATTTGATTTAGGGATTTTTAATGTGATAAAAGGTGTATTTTTAACGACAAATCGGAGAACCTAAAAAATAAATTTTAAAAATTGGAGTTAGGTTATTTTAACTTATGACTCTAGAGTAGTCACAGGTATTAAGAATTTGGGTTTCGAACTCTCGACCCTTCGATTATAGGCTTCCAACCAGGCAATCGCGACCCCCTACAACTGGATAGTAGTTACTCTCATACCCTGCATATACCTACAGAGGGGGGAAAACCCCCCCTACCTATCCATATCTCAGCCGTCCATATCTCGGCATCGCAAGTAAGCCCCCCGCTCGAAGATGTATTCGTGGACGAAATTTATGGGGCAATATTTATTCAGCACATTAGGCGGCTTAAAAGCTGCTGCTGCTGCCTTCGGGAAGAACATAAGGAGATGAAAGGAAACTCCATCCTCTCCGGGGCCGTCGGATCTCTCCCGGAGAGGAAGTTTTATTTCCTTTTTCGGGAGAGACGGGAGTTTTCGTTTTTCTGCTCCCCTGTATCCCATCCCTCCTACTTTTCCCACACCGAATCGATGGGGGGATGTAGAAGTGTGGTGCCTCATGTATCCGAGACGCACCCATTTGAGCTTTTTGCATTAAGGTGGAAATGCACTTGAGTTATTCACTGTGGTAGTGCGGCGCGTTGGTAAAGTATCCGGCTGCTACACTGTTACCAATTTCAGTTCAACGATGTACCGTACCTCGGTGCAAAACAGAGGTCTGCAGCAAATGACACCATATTACGGTGGAATCTAGGTTTAATAAAACACCTTTATCGGAAAAGAGCGGAGGTTTCACCGATAATGGGTCCAACCTCTTTAACTGTAACCGACATTTTCGTTGTCGCTGCATCAAGAAGCCGGGGGATCAAATCCAAGAAAGACAACGGCCTCTCCCAAGGACATATGTGGCCCAGTGGATAAAGGCGTTCAGCTATGAATAAGAGGATTCCTAGTTGGAGCCCGATGGGTGTACTTGACAAAAAAAGTTGCGATTTTGCGTTCGGAGAGTTGCCAGCTTCGCTATAAAAATACTACTACTTAAAATACTATGAAAACTCGAATTTTGAGTTTTATGCAACGTTATAAGTTTTGGTGCTACGTTTCACCACTAAGTGGTATCCGTGGTAGCACCGTAAAATGGTGAAACTAAGCACCCAATGTTGGTTGCAGCTAAATGGGTACCACATTTTGGTGAAAGGTCGTAATAATTTTTAACAGTGTAGTAATCGAAGGGTTGGGACTTCTAATACCTAAGTGGATTTGGCAAGTTGTAGCAGTTTCGAGGATTACCAAATTCATTCCTAAAACAATTGTCTGAAAATATCAATAATTTCCACCGGCGAGTATAAGGGACTGGTGCACGATAAATCTGATCGTTCCTGGCGCCTGTTGAGGTTGCGTCGGGTGCTAGTTAATTAACTAACTAATATAAGACTCACTGAATAAAGAGTTTGAGAAATAGTGCACTCTAAATTTGTCTCATTCCAAATATCCCCACGGTGGGTGTGGTGTATAAGTTTGAAAAGTGGACTGCCTGCTGGGGCGATGTTCTCGTCATTTGTGCTTTAAAATTACAATGCATTATTTCACAATTTGTTTTAAAAAACAGACGTGTAACTTAATTCTATTAACATATAAACAGTGTTAAATATATTGTAGATAAGTCATGTCATCATTCAAAAGCTTATACTTGTAGAATATTGCACTTTTTTCGAAGATAATTAAATTTTTTCGAATTTCCGATTCATTAGCAATAATAATTCCATTACCCATTTTAACCCACAGATAAATTTCGTGTTTTAACACAATCTTCTCTAAGGGCTTTTAACGCAAGATCTTATTCGAAAAAATATATTTACCATACAATACAAAACTATTATTGTATCCAAAGGAAACTAAAAACAAACAGATACTCAATAACAACGCACATAATGTACCGTTTGGTGGAGCCCGAAGGTAATAAAACAACGCAGAATCCATAAAAGCGCATTAAGAATCCATTCCCACCAGTTCTTGACAAAATAGAATATTAAATACATATTACATACAATAAATTATGCTGTATTAGAAAATGTGCTCCATATTTTAAATCATGCCACGGAGAAACAAGCATTAATAAAAATGTCAAAATTCTGGTTTGTGTACTTCCGAAAAAGCTCGAACAACCTCCTTTCCCATAAACGAAAAAACATTATCGTCGGGATGTCTCTGAAATGGCGTAAGTCACAAAAAATTGAAAGTAGACGAACACTATTTTCCATCAATAGACAGCTAGACCTATAACTTGCCAAGAGGTACGGGGGCCTAGATCAATGGGCTGTCCAATAAGGAGTCGATGCTATCCCAATTAACCCTTTTCACTCGAGATGCGATACTCAGTGACATAAATAACACCTGTTCTTGTGTTCCCTGTTCTTCAAATTGAGAGATAACTGGATATACTTGAACATGAAAAACGCATTCGTTTTGTTAGCTTGTTCTTTATCTCCTTTTAACCCTTTGCACTCCGTTGTCGCCAACATAACGACCCGTTCTTTTGTTTCCCTGTTCTTTAAAACAAACGAGAACAGCCAGAGAGTTGTAATATTAAATAGAGAGCGCCTTCAATACCAGACTCTCGTAAGGCCGCGGTGTCAACATTGAAAAGAAAAACCCACATCACGTGGTTATAGCGCTGCCACATTTGGCGTACAGACATCTGCAAGAGTTTCAAATTTGGCGCACTTTCTTCTTTTTTGGTGATAAGGAAAGAACTTCGCTTATGTTAAATTTTTTTACATGAAAACGTAATGCAATTATTTCAAAACTACAAAGTAAGAAAAATCTCCTTAATATATCTGTTAAACTCCCTTAAATTGTGCCACTCGTTCAAAAAAACTATATTTAAATACAAAATTAAACACAAAACCATATTACAATACTTCGATCTCGTTTAGTTCTGAAAGTCGCCAAGGCATGCCAAGTAATATTGGCGCATGAATGAATTGGCATTTCCACTTATTACGTGGTTTCAATGATGGACATACGGAAATCAACATTTTTATTCCTCTATTTGTATCATTATTCTATGAGAACAGCATGATGTTGTGTTTAGGACATCAATCTTCTTTTCAACTTGTCCTCTTGCAAATACATAACAGATTAGGATTTTTTCCCCTTTACGTGTATAAAAAAAATCTGTGGAAAAGAACGTAAAGAGAGAGAGGAATAACTGTTCCATAGAAAGAACACAAATCGCAAAGTGTTCTGGGAGTAAAAAGGGTTAAAAGTATGACATCACTTGGGTGTCAACATATTTTATTCACTCTTTGCACTCGAGTGTCGCATTGAAGTCACCAAAATAATGACGTGTAATTTTTTCTATCTCCCTGTTCTTCAAAATAAAAGAGAATACCCTATTATTGAGTTGAAAAAGTTATTGTCTCACACACTTTAATATAAATTACTTTTGTCATCTAGAAGTACCAAGTATGTCGGTGATCTAAACTTTCTAAAGATTGAAATTTCTCACAACCCCTTTAAAACTAGTAGTTATGGAAACAGTAGACCTCGTGATTAAGGAAAAAACCACCAGAACTTTACATGAAATGGAACTACTAAAACGGTCAAATTTGAGGAAAATCGAACAACGCGTTTGGTCGTGACTGTATAACAAATAAATTTACATACAAAATGATGAAATGCCGAAAAGTGTTGAGTTAAAACAAAACCTCGCTAACGCTTGGTCAAAAAATTATAATTAAAAAAAGTACATTTGACAAATGCCACAAACCACTAAAGATATGTTTGGTATAGACTGAGATGATTATTCAGCTTCATGCATCACATTTTTATTTTTCTAATTATACATTTGTAAATGTAAAAATAACGCGCTAAAAATACTGCTTCAAAAAGAACAGGAACGAAATATGACTGTTCCACAAAAAGAACCTAAATACCAAACATGTTGTTCTAGTGCAGTGATTCTCGACCTTTTTCCTCTTTCGCACACTAGGGCCTGATTACCGAATAGGCCCGTGTAGTCCAGGCTTACACTTTACATTTTTGAGGGCCCCAAATCACGTATTTTGTACTGATATCCCATACACATTTTTAAAGGGTCCCCAAATCACATACATTACCCTCCTAACGTAGTTTGCTACTTTATCTCATGATTTTATAAGCACGTGCGTCTTGTTTCCTATTGAACGTAGTAAAAAATTATGTCAATCATACTATTCGTCACGAAGCTCAGGTGTTGTTCTCGTCATCTGACCATGGTTCAAAAATACGAGGCATCGTTCTCGGGTCTTTCCTTCGAGATAGGCCCCGAACCGTCGCCAATAGCCCACTGTGCAGCTCTAGTGCGACGTTTATTAAACAAACCAAGCCCAACTATTCGTCATGGAGTTGTGTCAGAATATACACCCAAACATAATATTTCTATCCTGATTTCCCAAGATTAAAAAGAAAATTCAAGTTAAAAAACGATTTTCTATATTTTTGAAAGAATTTTTTTTCTGTTACTGCGGGTGCCCACATAAAGTGCCGGACCCTGTGCGACGGCACCTGTGGCACACCCCTAATGCGTCCCACAGGTTTCGAACCGCTTCTCTAGTGCAAAGGGTTAATGTTACATCCAAGACGAGTTGCAAACTTGATCCCGTGACTCGCACCACTTCTCGGCCAACCCGCCTACAGAACGGACATCGCAAATTCCCAACAAGGGGTAGGAAATCGAAAATGCAATTTCCTCCGAGAAGAACAGGAGAGGTGCAATTATCGCTGGCATGAATATGAATTTTCCCGAAAGAAGCAACAAATGGCTCCCCGGACGGCCAATGAGCGTCATGCAAACGACCGTGAGTAAAAATGTTGTTATTAAAGATCGGCCCCCTCGTGATGGACGACGCCACTTCGGGCAAAAGCCCTCATCAAAAATGAACGAAACCGGGGATTAGATGTAAGGGGAGTTATGGGGAGGCACACAACGATCCGCAGAAAGGGACCCGCACAAAAGATGACTCCTAAATTGATAATGGTTAGTTAGAATGTAAGATTTATGACGCTGAAAAAAGCTGTGTAAGAGAAGGGAGCGTTCGTTTATTACGTCACGCAATTTTTAAACCTCTCGACGTGAAAACGTCTTTTAAAATCGCTCCGCGTACAGCGGACATCGGTAGAAACATATATTTCTACCGAAACTTCTTGTTATCAGCGATAGAAACATATATCCTTGATATTTATTATTGGTGGAAACTACCGATGACCGCTGAAAAGTGTTAATTTTTTAAAGCCCAGGAACTCCAGGAGGAAACAGCCAATGGGGATAAATAACCTAATGTTGTGTAGAGAAAAATGGGCAGGTCTACCAGGTCGGATATTAGTCCACTTCCCTTCTGACCTTTGTACCGCATGTGTGCGTGAGTGTGTGTGTGTGTGGGGGGGGGGGATAACTGGGTCGCTTTATCACTGTAGACAATTCTAATTGACTATTAGTGACGATTGCGTGTTGAAATTGAAGAGTTGACAATTTAAATTAATTGTGTGTAGTGAAAAGTGCAATTTGTCGAATATATCAATACGAGTTCAAAATATCACATTAAAGTTCATTTACGGCATAGGAAATTTCAAATGTTTAAAAGGGCATTCCAAGATGAAGTAAAGGATAACCAGAAGTGTTAACTTGTGACAAGTGCGAAGAGATTTGGAGCTTACTAAAAAGCCAAGAAGGAGAAGGCCGTGCAGGCGCACGAGCAAAGAATTAGCGAAGGAAAACCGTTATTGTACAGTGGGGACTGTGCGTACCTTAGAGCAGTGGCTCCCAACCGGTGGTCCGCAGATCGGCGAGTCGACATTAAGGGGTCCACGCGGTCACAATGAAAAAATAAATAGTAAAATGCAATGAACGGTCATATTTGGCGACTTTTCTGATAAAGCAACTTTAGAAACTCTAACACATCACTATTATAATGTTTTCATGAGTTTAAATGAACGTTAAATTAATAGACTTAAAATTAATTAAACTTCTTATTGCGGTATTATATTTTCCATGTACTGTTAGTTGGGTAAAATTGTGTCCAAATTCTGAGTAAAAGTTGTTTAAAATTAAAAGTAATTATAAAATTAATTGCACAATTTTTTCTTAGCTTCTTTTTTTATATTCAAACAAAATTGAAACGTCTACATGCCCAGAAAGAAAGAGGCAGGGGACTTTTGTGAGCATATATAAAAAAAGGAGTCACCAGTTCTATTTTAATTTCAGTTAGGGTAATGCTAATTGGGAACCGATTCTTTTACTCCCACCTCCCCCATATAATGTTTTGGTACGCTTCTTTACACACACACATCTCTTTACATATTACGTTACGTACTGTTTTATGCACAATCTATAAGCGTAATTTTTAAAACTAATTTTTATGCATCAATGACTAATTTTTTATGTTGCATGTCAATTTATGTATCTGTAGCTTGGGTGGAGCATGTGCTCTTTGGTCCCTTTGATTTGCATTCTTTTGTTCAATAAACAATGAAAGGTTCTTCATATATAAAAAACCCAAACATAATCCATATAAAGTTGTAGATCAATAGATAAAGAGATAATGTGGCCATTTATAGATGAGTATTCAATATGTAAAACGTGTTATTTAAAAACTTAAAGAGAGAGATTTTGGTCATTCGCTACTTTATTACATTGGATTCAGTTTTAAAATATAATAAAGGCTGAAAAGATGATGATAAAACACAAAAAGATGTCATGCAGAAGCAGAAATATTCCTGCCGTTATGCTCAGTCACGCAGGACCTTCTATAGGTGCGTGACGTCATATATGGACGACCCCCTAACCGTACACCAGCCATTAATATCAAACATTGAGTTAACGTCTCGGTTTTTAACTGGTAATAAATACACTGGCATTTTGTAGTTAGTCGAGTGAAAACCTATTTTTTAGCCATTATTTGAATGTTCTCAGATGACACTTTAACGCGTTTAATGAGGTGTGTCAATGTCCAAAGTAAGAGTCGCTGGTAATGATCAAAAGAGAGACGCGAGAACGGGTTTCATGGGTGGAGTTGTTTATGGAGAGTGCTTGAATTCATTAATACATGAAGTTTGATTTGGTTTGGTTTGGTTAATTAACGTCGCACTAGAGCTGCACAGTGGGCTATTGGCGACGGTTCGGGGTCAATCTCGAAGGAAAGACCCGGGAACACATACACATTCACACACACATTCATACATGCACCTCGTTATTTTAGAACCATGGTTAGATGACGAGGAAACACCTGAACTGGCACCCAACGCCTTCAATAGACGTCGGGACTTTGGACCCCGATCAGATGTATCGTGCACCAGTCCCGTATACACGCCAGTATAATTTGTTGGATATTCTGGACGACTTTCTAGTAATTTTGTAGTGAATCTGGCAACACTCCGATCGCAAGATCACTACTTTTTTACTTTTCTATGTCAAGTCCATTTCCCGGATTCGAACCACCAATCCTCTGATTAGTAGCTGAACGCCTTCCCAACTGAGCAACTGGGGCTCTCATGAAGTTTGAAATTGAATTTTGTTGAAATTATGTAATATGTATTTATAACGAATATGTATAACATTTTAATTTTGTGCAAAATACTTGAGACGGAAGTTTTAAAAATTTCACATTAATGCCGCACTACTATATTTGCCAAACACCCTCTCAATTTAAAAACAATATAAATGTAGCAAGGGTACATTTTTTTACAATTTCAAAATTCTTTTCGAAATTTTAATGAGAAGATTGGTTGGTTAGTTGATTGAAAAAACGTCGCAATAGTGCCGCATAGTGGGCTATTGGGGACGGTTCGGGATCTATCCTTAAGGAAACACTGCCTAGTCGTTTTGAACCATGATCAGGGTTAACACCTCAGCTGTCACACCACACACCTGACGTAGATGTGAGGATGTTCGAACCATGGCAGATATAAAGTGCACCAACCCTCTACACGGTGGATCTTTTGAGACGTGCGTTTAGGAACGAAACTCGAGCTCGATGAAGTCGAGTTTGATGAACTCTAAATCAATAATTGGATACTCTCTGAACCGATATTGGACACGAAGAGGAGAGGCGGAAGACACTTTAGAGCCACAAGCTCAATTTCGACGCCAACACCTCCAAATGTTTCGCGAATTATATTATAGATAAAACATAGGGAAGGGTATTTTTCCTTGTTATATTTGTATTTCATTGCAAAATTATATGAAACGTTATAAATTTAACAATTACAATTTAATGTGTGATATATATATATATATATATATATATATAAAGCTTGAATGACAAAGACTGCGGATCCACATCTCGATATGCTTAGTAATTTTGAACCCCTAAATTGAAATACGATTTCCCCCGTAAACAATTCTGTTTAAAGTTTAAAAGTGTTTTATTGCAGACTGTGTGTGTGTGGTAAACTTAAATTTTAGAATATTAATAAATATAACGTATTAGAAGGAAAACGTTCCGATGTGTCAGCATAAATAAAGCATTTGAAATCTAGTAGTAAATAAAAATTTTAAAAGTTTGAAAACGTTATAAATTTTGTTAATATTAGACCAAAATTTGGCGTGCTTTTAGTCCGCTGCCCCAAGGGGCTTAAACATGGGCCTTAAACCGCTTCTGGATTGGAACCAGGAACATTTGTATTACCAGCCGGTTAACTTATTTGAAAGACAGGTCAATAACACTGATTTAGTCAGTCTGTTGTCTCCGAGTTGGATTCCAACTTTCTCTTTTATTCAAACAGCAAATTTGATCACAAAGAAACCCGACCGCGCGTTTTCGAATCCTCTTCTCCCCCGCCGCGATTTGGAGTCGTTCGTGTTGCCATCGCGTGGCCATAAATTCCCGATCCGACAAAAGAGGCCTCGCCTACGACACGAGACACTATTCAATTATCGTTTGTCAACAACGGGGGAACGGATCCGTGAAATGCAATTCGGAGAATTTCGCAATGGAAATACCGCTATACGGAATTCGCATTCATGAGGAAATGCTCGTAATTGTAGAGAATGTAAAACCAATGAATGGTATTTAGTTGAAAAGATATGCATGTTCACTTGTTTAGTTGCGTCAAAATGGCAACAATGTGATACAGAATAAACAAAAGATTAAGTGATACAGAATAAACAAAAGATTCGTCATGACAAAGAAGAAGTCATGACATCATCATGTCATGAGAAGTCATCACATCATGCAAAAGAAAGCTGCAGTCTGAAGTTGGCAACGTTATATTTATTTTATATCTGGTAAGGCAAATACACAGGGCCACAAGCAGACGAGCGGGGTCCCTGTGCAAAACTAGACGGGTCGCCCCCTGAGTTATATTTTTTATGTAAGCTAGACCAGTTATCATGCACTATTATCTGCACAGATAAGTAAATAGATAAGTAGGGGGGGGGGGCTTTTGCACTTTTTAAAACTAAATTACAAGTCGATTGTTTTAATGCATTGCCGAATAAAGGAAATTTTTTGAACCCCCAACATAATCCATTGGTGCCTCACATCTACTCATTCTGTTTTTATTTTTGGAAAAAAATAGCATATCTTTGCATAGAAAAATGCAACTGTATGACCTTCAATTCTAAAAATAGATCGAACAACCTTCTTTTATCTATGTCTATCTGAAACTTTTTACACTAAAATAGTCTGCGGTCCTCTATAACATACGTCAAAATGTAGTATTGTGTAATCTATTGGCCTGTAGATAGGTGGGAAGGGGAGGTCATACGTTGCCATTAATGTCTTTGTTTTGATCTTCGTCTGCTCTGCTTTTTTGCAAAATAAAGCTAATTGTGCAAAATTCAGTTTTAAATTGCTTTAATAAAAAGAACAAATGTGAAGTTGAACATGACAGTAGCAGCACTACTGTTTACATTTAAGAAAGCTTGTCTGTTTGTTTGCAATCTACGCCACAGAATTTTCAACATCGTGCAAGTAGGTATGAGTATAAAGATACCATTATCTTGATTTTTAACATTTATATATCATATTTCGAAATCTTTTACATCATTCATATTATGCAATTATACTTCAACTTAATTTAGCTTTAATTGTTCAATTTATAATTTAATTTCAAATTATTATTGGAAAATTCATTCGTATTTCAATAATCATTGATATTCGTAAATTTCGACTATTATTGCACTTAATAAAATGTGTAACGAGAGCAAGGATAGTGGAGACTATATATAGAGGTGTACTCGTTTTTCGCTTTTTGAAAGTGGGCAAGGAAATCAAATTTTTGACGTCATTTTTGCTCCGCCTTACTATGGGTTTTTGATCATTCTCATTGGCTGTGTGTTTCAAGCATTGTTACTTAGGTTCGATCCCCGGTTAGGTAAAACTGGTGATATAATTTTGAATTAGCAAAATAATGTAAATATCTGTAAATAACTGTGTTCAGGTAGCTTCAATACTAATCCGTCCTTGTTTTGTTATGTTTCCGTATTTTACTTGATTGAAATTGTAACTCATTTAATATGTCCAATACAAATGTTTTGACCTGATGGTTCCGACCCCCATTTTAATCTTTCAAAATTCATGGACATGCTCTCGTGGCAGCTAATATTATTTTAATACGGTTAATTTATTAAGAAAATCTTTTGCAATTTTTACATACTAAATGCAATCCTTAAAATATAATTTAAACTCATAAAATACGGTAAATACTAAATAAAAATAGCAAATATCATTTTTAAATAGTTCACAAAAAAACGAATAGATGGCAGCACGTCACGAACCATTGGTTCGAATTGGCTGCAATTAATTTCGAGATATTTTAATAACTAAACCACTCTGCAAATCGATTCAAATTGTTTTTTGAAGCAAATTTTAACTGTTTTCTTTTAAATAAATTCATGATTAGTTACAAACAAGAATTCTTGTTAAATTAAGTTTGCTCTGTAGACTATAAAACGACTGTACAAACAAGAGCATTAGACACGCCCACAGAAGGCGAAGGTAGGCGTCACTATGACGTCAAAAATTTGCTTTCCCCGCCTTCCGTCAGACAGCGCGAGAACGAGCACAACTTTATATATATATATATATATATATATATATATATATGGGCGTCTCGTACCTATTTTAAGTTAGTATCCTTTCCTCCAAATAACTTAAAATAAAGAGTAAATATAAATATGCAAAGACTCTTGATATCCTATGTAGCTGGTTTTAAAGTCGTTTCACGTCGAAAAACAATTTAGATTTTTTTTAAAAGGAATTTTTAACTTGTCTGCGCGGGGACCCACCCATAGCAAGGAGCTCTGTGTGAAGGCACTTGTCGCACACCCTTGGTCAGGCTACGCATTTGTTGAGATTCGAACCCCCATCCTTCTGGACGCGAGTCCGATACTCTGACCCCTGGGCCACCTCACCCTCGAAGGTCAAGTGTTCATTTAGAGGTCCCGAGTCAAGTCGCAGTCGCAGTGACTTACAACAAGTGTCACGCAAAAGGGCGCCTTAATGGGAGGCGGCATTTCCTGCGCGTATTCCCTGTGGAAATATGTCCAAATGGAAAAATATCATTAGGGGGCAGACGACGAAATTCCGAGGGGAGCAGGGGGAAATAACAAACACATCCCCTCTCACTTTGGGAGCGGTAGGGCACTGAACAGTGTTTCATTTCTTTCGCCGCTGATACTTTAATCTGAAAAAGTATTGTTTGGTAACCAACACTATTACTATTACAAATTGAAAAAAGAAGTGTTCAGAAGCAAAAGTAGCGTGCAGTCAGCCAACGTGAACATGAGCGTCGGCGATAGTATGATTACGGGTTGTGGATATAGCGGCTTTTGCTTCTTGAACGAAAACAAGATGGCGAAGCGTACATGTGATGTACACACGTTCATTTAACACTTATTTCTTGATATATTCTAAATAACTTCTCTTTTCCCATAATGATCTCCTAATTTAATTTTCAGTTTCAACTGCGCATCGATCACATAAAAATGGCATTCTATTCTTCTGAGCTATGTCTTTAACAATCCTGTTTCTATGGTTATATGGTCACGGGAATGCTAGCACGGAATCTAGCTTTATTACAACAACCTTTCTTGGTCAGACATCTTAATCGATGTATTCCAAATTTAATCATCAAAGACGTAAGCTGTGTGTTTCTGCGTTCCCGGCCTTTTAGTCGATTTCTCTAACAGAAGCTGAGTAAACCCACTGAACTCTAACTGTAACTGCTGGAAGGCTAAAACTTTGTTTCCTCTACGGGCGCGTTGAAACCAATTGAAAGCTGCCATACTGTGCCCCAACATTTTTTTAAAAATGATTTAGTGGTGTTTTTTATTACCAAAGCATTGTAGAAGTATTAAATATATATAAATATTCTATTTTCTTCTTATAGAATTAATTTTTATATTGCCAAACAGATAGTTTTTATTCTTGCTTTTTAACTACTTCTACTTTGACTTGCAAATGACTTCCTATTTTAATAGCAGATTACATTTAAAATGGGTTTAAAAATAAAATAAAAAAAACTTAACCAAAAATAATATATGTCGGCGTATTTTAACATGAAAAATATACGAAATATTGCGGTATCAAGAAAAGTGTGCCACATCATGGCGGCCTCCATATCGGCTTCGAGTCAACAAAATGTCTTGCCCTATCCAGAAGTTACAGTTAGAGATCAGTGAGTAAACCAAATTGAAAACTCCCTCTAATACGGATCCTGAACTTTATCACTGAAGTGCATAGCATAATTTCTTAAACATGCAACGAATTATTATATACATTTGCGAACCGACTTCTTTGAGGGGGTAAGAAGCCCATAACGACCACTCTAAGGGGTACCAGCTCTTTTTGAACATTTATTATGATGCAAGATTGTAAAAAAGACCGAAAAGATTCTGACAATTGTTGAAACATAATGTCATTTATTTATTTTCCGATATCTGAAGAACAAAATTTCGCACTTTCACGATTCGGAATACGTGTATCTGCACATTCCCTAGTGAAAGTGCGGAAAACCCTTCTTATGTTGACAGTACTGCCTTTCCACTGAACAAATCAGAGAATCAGAAGATTAATGTCTTTCGTACTAATAGCATATTATATTTCTCAATCAATAACCTTCAGCCTCTGAACAAAATCAAACATCGTAACTTCCGAAAACAACATGGAAAAAGAAACTCGCCCGCACGACGAAATTGCTCCCCGTAAGAAAAAGAAGAGGACCCCCCCCCCCCCCCCCCCCCAAATGTCTGCTGAAGTCAGCAATTGTCGCGGGAAATTGAATTGAGGAGAAACCGAAGCACTTCGGCCCAGAGAGTAGAGCTTCAGCCATCGCCCCCATAAACTCCCAGACACATTTGAAGAATTGTCTCTCCCTAATTGTGTCTGGGAAGGGTGCCTCGTCACTTGGTTGCAGTGCGGGGGCGTATTGATCGGATATTAGCCGTGGAATCCATCTCGTGTAGAATATAAAATTTAGCAGTTTGTATTTCCTTAGGTCCTATTGTCCTTACATTCAACAAAAGTGGTTTCATTTTTAGATGTCAAATTCACATTTTAACCCTATAGACTCGCGTGGGGACTCTGTTTCAAAACGACCTGTTCCTTTTTTCTTTCCACATAAAATTGAACGAGAACTGCATATTCTAGAATATATAAAAACGCCGCAGCGCTATGCACTCTGGCTATCACCCGGTGTCGAACCGAGGAACTTCTGCTTGCTACGCCGATACTCTACCAGTCAGGTTAAAGAGGTCACTTCAGCCAAAGTGGGTGTATCGGGAAAAAGAAGTGACCTCCACAGTAACCCCCCCTCAGTGAATCGGACGTAGGAACGAATGATTGAGATGTCCGATAAGTGATATAAAGTTGGCAGTGGTTGAAGTTGGGGCGGTGTCATGTTGGTTCGAAGGTTGCGTTGATCTGCTGTCCGAAAGTCACCAATGCAGTGCAACATACTTCTTGGATGTCACTCGATATCGAACAGAGGAACTACTGTTTGCTACACCGATACTCTATCAGTCACGCTAAAGGGATCACTCAAGACCAAGTGGGAGTATCCGGGTATATGAAGTGACCCCCACAGCGCTAATCTTTCGTTAGATTGCTCTTTACAAAACTCATATTAACAGTATGACATCACTTGGATATTAACATATTTTATTAACCCTTTGCACTCGGGTGTCGCCTTTAAGTCGCCAAAATAACGACGCGTTACTTTCCCCCCTCTGTAATTTAAAATGAAAAATAACATTTTGTTCAAAAAGTTATTCTCTCAGAAACTTCATTAGAGGTTCTTTTTCTCATCTAGAAGCTCAAGTGTATGCGGGTGATCCAGAACTTTCTTCAGATTAAAATTCCTCACACTGTAAAAAAACATTTGACAAATATCATAAACCACTAAACACATGTTTGGAATAACGATATTAATATTCAGCTTCACTCGTATTTTTTTTTTATTATACAACCTAAACTTAAAAAGAACACGCTAAAGAATACCTCATAAATACTAAAAATATCGGAACTGGATGCAACTGTTCCATAAAATGAACTGAAATATAAAAATGTTCATCAACAACAAAGAGCCGACAATAACGGTAAAAAAACAACATTTGACAAATATCATAAACCACTAAACATATGTTTGGTATACTAATATATTAATATTCAGTTTCACTCGTCACTTTTTAAATTTTATAATTATCCAAACCTAAACTTAAAAAGAACACGTTAAAGAATACCTCTTTAAAAATATCGGAACTGAATGCAACTGTTCCATAAAATGAACTGAAATATAAAATATTCCTCAACAACAAAGGACTGACAATAACGTTAAAAACAACAATAAAACATTTATAAATAAACAAATATGGGGACATAATCTACTGGCTAACATTCCTAGTTGAATAATATTGAATGGAGAGCATCCCTTTTTATTTAATATTTTTCATTTTTTAAAAAAATGTGACAAGTCCGTCTTTCGTGACGAGCCTAATCCGCACGTGAGCCAGAGACGGTTGTGGGTGACGGGACAGGCGTGACGTGGGTTTTCCGCGCCGTTATTTTCCAAAAGATGTGTTGAGGCGGTATTTACATTTCAACAAGAAAATTTCGAGGCAAATCAAATGTGAAGGGTTTTAGGGTGAAATGTGAAGGGTTCTTAAAATACCCCGTCTATTCTATAATGGCGGAAATATCAATATTTTTTGTTTTAGCAGTGATAAAAATTCAACATGGAAGATGAATCTCGAGTTTTCGGTAAGGTTTATATAAAATTTTATAAGTATATATACGAAATTTTTAGATTTGGAGTAAGTTTTTAGAGATAGATGGAAGAAAATAGGCAGTGCGAAAAATTGGATTCTTCACTGTAAAAAAAAAGGTGCTTAAAAATGAGTACATGAACCTATTCGTTTTTTAGTACAATTGCATCGTAAATGAACGATGACGCACTCAAATATAAGTAATCGTTCTTTCGCAAAAGTGAGCAGTGTGATTTAATATCGCTCATCTCAGCTTCTGTTCAGGCCATTTTAACAAAGCCACCTGACACACTAAAAATAATTGTTCAGAAGATGGTTTTCCACAATATTTGATGTCGATTATTGAAATGGAAACTAGGTTATTACAATTCAATTATCTTACTTCCCATTCTTTTGTCAATTCCTGGTAAGTTGGTTGTAATTGTCGATATTTATTGAAAGTGATTTATGAAGACAGCCAATGTAGGCTAGCATCTGCTCTTTTTATTCATTTTTACCCATTGTACTCATTTTTGAGTAAAAGTTTTTTTTTTGAAAATTGAAACTTATGTATTCGGAGCCATAATAAGCATAGAATGTATTCAAAAATGAGTAGACTTTACTTATTTCTGAATACCGATTTTTAACAGTGTATATACAAGAAATATTTAGATTTGGATTAAGTTTAGATTGCAGTTAGATGGAAGAAAATGGGCCGTGCGAAAATTTGGATTCTTTACAAATAAGTATACATTTCATATTTTTTATTTAACATTTTAACCTTCTTCTTATCGTGTCGATGATAATTTTTCAACACAAAGTGAAACTCTTCATGAGTTGCATAAATTTATTATTTAGACTAAATTACGTATTGTCATCGGCGTCACGTGAGCACGCAAATTTTGAAGTTGCTCGAGCATTTGGATTGGAAGGTTAACCCTTTGCACTCGGGAAAATGTTTGATATTTACGTTCTTTTTATGGAACACTTATATCCCCCGTTACTGTTATTTTTAAAGAAGTATTCTTCGACATGTTATTTTTACGCTTAATGTGGATAATTATAAAATTAAAAAAGCAACGCGTGAAGCAGAATATTTACCTGAGCATACCAAACATGAGTGGTTTATGGCAATTGTCAAATGCTTGAAAAATCGCACACTTAGTGTTTTTAGACGACAAACAATAACTTCTATTAGGGAAATAAAAAGAATTACTAAATAAACTAATAGAGCTCATTCGCATGCCAATTTATAATATATACATATTTTACAATACGCTTAAAACGTTGTACATTTTCCCATTAATAATAAAAAAAGCTTTAGAGTTTCGAAAAATTTAATATCGAAGAAAACTAAACACTGAGAAATAAAGATTTAAAGTTTTCATTCTTTGCAAAACAAACCTGTCAACCCAGCATTAAATATCAAATAACTCATTTAAAAACATAGACACAATTCTAGAATTTGGAAGCCTATTTAAAAGACTCCAAACAATAATTTCACCAAATTAAATAAAAAAGAAAATCGAGGAAAAATCTTGGATATTGTGTTCTCTTATTGAATGGAGAATAAAAAGACGCGCAACACAATCTTGTGTCATGACGCAAATCTTCGGTGTCTAAAACAAAATCCCCCCATTCTTGTTTCCATTGTTGACGAACCCAGACACCGACTGCAAGAAACACACAAAACTTTCGGCTCCGTCGACTCGCTAATGGAAGAACATGCAAAACGGCGCCTGTTCTTCCCATTAGGAGGAGGAGGGACCACGGGGATAAGGGATGGCGAGTGACACTTTTATCTCTCCCCCCCGGGCACCACACGCCGGAAGAAACGTCTTCCGCATCGTAGAAGTTCAGGAGTTCGATTTCATTGCGGACCCCCACACGAATCGGTATCTTGAAACCGTGGAGATAGTTAAGTTCTCTTTAAAAATGGAGGCAGCGATGACCCAATTGTAAAGTATTCGGAGGGTTGTGGGTTCGAACTTCGACTTCGAGAGTACAGCGTGCTCGTCGGCAAAAGTTGCCAGTTTCGGTCTACGTCGTTTGAAAAACAACAACATCCACTGTGGACGGGTGCACGTTAAATCTGTCGTGGTGAAGGCGTCCTTCCGCCTGTATCAGCTTGAGTGGGCGGCTAGATCAGGAGTTGTTCTCGTCATCCGATCGCGGTTCTAAATGACGATGCAGTGTTCTTGGGTCTTTCGTTTGTATCGTCATCGTTACTCTATTGTTATATCCCTAGGGATAATTTGAAGGATACAGGGGATGGAGGCGCAGTGTCAACTAAAATGATTCTTTCAGAAAACGTGTTTTTATTTTTAACAATGTGCCTTTATCTTTTGTATAGCAAAACTTTTCCCATCATTTACACTTGACATAACATCTTTATTGCCCAAATGAAACTACCGTTGAATAGTTCCCTTCGGATGGCAAAAGATGGTATAAGAATATCTTTTTTTTGACAAAAACTTCACATTGCGTCTTTCTTCCTTGTACCCCTCATTTAATTTAACTAACAAACATTGGTTATTTGAAATAACGGCGAACTAGAGCAACACAATGGGCTATTCGCAATGATTCGGGATCTACCCCGAAAGAAATACCGAAGAACAGTGTATCGTAATTTTAAACCATGGTCAGATAACGAGGTCAAGATTTGAGTTGGCATCCCACGCAACCTAACAGGTGTGAAAACGTTTGGACCATTACAGATTTAGATTGGGAAACGTGTCCTCACGTTTTCTTCCGTGGCGCTTGCTTTTTCTCCTCCCAGACGCTGGATTGGTTGGAAAATTCGACCAACCAAGCGGCCAGTCCGGTGTATCGGATGAAAAGCGCGAGGACATGTTCCCCAGCTTTAACGCGCAAGTCCCCTCTACACTACAGAAGTTTTGTCGACCGACGTGGAACGAAACTGGCAAACCAGATAACTGGAAACCGGATCATGGTGTTGTCTGTGGTAATGAAAGACTCAACTAGAGAATAGAAACTGGTATTTAAATAAAAAAAATTAACATTTTGAATTAAACATTTAGTTTTTATATATTTATTTATAATATTTACTATAGTGCGAAAAAATAATTTTACAGCAAACAATAAATGTATAACTATAAATTTTGGGCCTTTACTCGGAGCAGAGGTAAATGCGTATTTATAAATACCCTGGGTTACTTTCTTGTTATCACTGGCGATAGAATGTTTAATATGGAATAGTTTGTCTATGTTAATATGAAATGCACAATATACGGAGCATGAAATCTTACCGTTCATATCTGAGTGCATTAGAAAGAGTCACGAAGTGAAAACTTACCTAAAATAAAAAAAATATGAGAGTTTAGATAGTACCTCAACTAAATTTATAATAAAATAGTAAGGCTCATTCTTCACGAACGTGTAAAACGCGCGTGAGCTTCTCGGTGATTCAAGAATTCATACCACGTAATACGAATTCTCGAATCACCGAGAAGCTCACGCGCGTTTTACTCGTACGTGCTGATTGGGTCTAACAAAACAGCCTGTGTTTACAATGCTTTGTATTGATATTTAGTATTTGTGATGGTAATTTCTCTTACTGTGATATAAATGCGTTTCATTTATATTACAGGTGTATAGTTAATATAATTATAAAAAAAAAGTTTTGAAGAATCACGCCTTTTTAAATGTACTCAAAATGTACTAAAAATAAACCAACTTTAAGGGAAAAAACCCCTAAAAAGTAACTTTTTTTTAATTTTAGGAAGAATAATTTTTTAAAAAATATTTAATATTAATTTTATAATTATTACAGCTTTACAAAATCGGCGCTAAAATGTGGGTATGGTTTTTGTACATTGGCACCATCTTTGAAAAGTTATAATAAGTATAAAGTTAATATTAAATACTTAAAAAAATTCCTCTTGTCCTTAACATTATTTAAAAAAAAACATTTTGGGGCTTTTTTCTTAAAGTTGGTTTTCCTTTTTTTTTTTTTAAAGATTTTTTTAGTTTTTAATTTAGTAGGGGGCTTTGCCCTCTGATATTAATCAACAGGAAACTAAAGCTCTTGCTCACTTTTTTCACGTGCCGTATAGTATATTTTAAGATTATCCGATTTACTAAATGCTGAGTAGACAAAATTATATTACAAAAATTAAACAATCTCTTTTCAACAGTGAAAAGTACTGAAATCGGAGAACATGTTTAAATAAAGTCCGGTTAATTGATATTTCTGGATAACCATTTTTTTAAACAATTTTTGAGTAAATAAATTATTCTCAATCCAACAAAAAAAATCGAAATCGGATTTTTTTTTTTAACTGTCCAGTTATTTGAAATGTCTGTATAGTTAAATGATTTATTTACAAAATATATATTTTATATAATAGGTGTCCAAGTGAGACATCCCCTATCCCCCCAAAAAAATTATCCAAATAGAATTAAAACAAAAATCATGCACGAATATATATTAAAAAAATAAAAGTCGAATTGATAACCTCTTCCTTGGCGCTTTCGGTTGGCGCGCTTAAGCCCCTTAAAAAATAAAATATTGTTCCAAATTGACTAAACATAAAAATGATAGGTTTTTTAAAATATATAAAAAAAATGCAAATATTCAATAAGGTAGTCTGATTGCGTTGCTTACAGACTGTTTATTTATGCAATAGGGGGAGAAGCGTTAAAATGATGATTTCCTTCTGCTAAAAAAGTTTCTTGCACCGTTGCGTCGCAGGAAATCCCATGAAAGCAATAGCAGTTTCAAAACAACTCTGACCGTTACTTTCTATTGCATTGTGATTGTTGATTTCGCCTCCTAAGGTTCGACGACCGAGAAGCGGCAGAATCATACAGAAAGAGCGACATTCATTTGAATGCGAAAAGATGTCTCAATGAATGCCGATGAGCGCAGTGTGTTTTGTACCCGGTGCGGTTACGATAGCGAAGTTTCGTCTACTGCCACACAGTTAATATTCGTTTTCCCAGTTGTGTGTGTGTGTTTCGTCACCGAGCCCATTAAAATGTATTTCCCCAGGTTGACTCAGATAATAAAAATGGATGAGGTGATTGACACCGCCACTCGTTTTCTGCAGCCCATGGAGACCTCATTTTATCTAATTCTAATTTATTCTAACTAAAGTTTACCACTGTCCATTTACTCAAAAAATGTATGATCACCCAATTGCTTAGAAAATGTGTGACTGCCCAATTCTAATTTATCTTTTTCATGTAGAAACAACCTAACGGCAAGCAAATGTAAATTTTTGTATAAAAAAATTGTGCGAATTCTACAACAAAAGAAATGTTTACATTTTCTTTAATCAATTCTCTTCTTTTACTAGCATCAACTTGTTAAATTTTACGACTGCTGAATTCAAATTTTTGATTGCCAATTTTAAATTTACCACTGCAAATTTAAAATTTATGACTACGCATTTCTAATTTACGACTACCCATTTCACATGTATGACTGCCCATTTTTAATTTTTGACTGCTCATTTCAAATTTATAACTGCCCATTTTTAATGTATAACTATCAACCATGACTGCCCTGTTAGAATAGACCTTCCTGACCTGGATGGAAATGCGACGAGATCACATTCGGAAGGATGCGATTTTAATTCCTGTTGTAAAACTGAACAACGTTGTGTGGAGGAGACCGGTGCACTTTAAAATCTGTCATCACTGTAGTTTTCCCGTTGGTCGAGGTGTTGTAAGTTTGGTGAACGGGATGGTAAATCAGTGGTTGTCCTCGTCTTCTGACTAGAATTAAGAATTGCGAGGCAGTGTTCTCGGGACGCCCCTTCAGGATTTAATCCCGAACTGTCGCCAAAAAAAACCCCATTGTATATCAGGGATAACTTAATTTATCTAAGCAGCATTGATGCAAACGCAAAAATAAAGATACTCGTAACAATTTTAGTAACTTGCTAATCAGATTTTTTTTTTTAAACTTTCATTTTTATTTTATCATCCGACTGCGAATTTTATCTGAAGTATGTATGTAGATTTGCTTATCTTTGCTTATTATTTAAACGCATATTATCATGAAATAAAAGACAAATAGCTGCAAATTTAACTCACTATTGGGTCATTCCATGTCAAATCAACACAAGAAATGGCATTTTTTTTCATCACCATCTTTGATTTTTATGAAATTTGGTGAACTTGTTATACCTACTAAGAATGTAAAAAATGCAAAATTTTAATCTCCTCGGCCTATTAGTTTTTTAGTTATTCGCATTTCAAAATGGCTAAAAACGTAAATTTGCCCAACGATGGCTGCATTTAAATTACCATAACTCCTGTTCTAATTAACATATAGAAATAAAATTGGTATCGTTTTAAAGCTCTTTAAATGACTTTTAAAATGATATGAAACACATGAAGGTTTGGTGAAAAGCATTTCAAGGTCATATTATTTGACATTTGACCTTGAATTTCCAAAAAACGAATTTCTTAATTTTCACTATATTTTTTCCCTGAATACTAGAAGATTTGAATTACATGTATACCAATTTTCAGAGTGGGACAACAATGGGATCATATAAAAAAAAAATTAGAAACAAAAATATGCACTATATTAGGGTCATTCCATGTCAAATCAAAAAAAGTGTGGGGAAAAAATGCACAAGAAAATGCATTTTTTTTCCGCACCATCTCCGATTTTTATGAAATTTGGTGAGCTTATTATACCTACTAATAATATAAAAAATGCAAAATTTTAACCTCCTTGGCCTATTAGTTTTTTAGTTATTTGCATTTCAAAATGGCTAATTTTTGAAATTTTTTTTTAGTGTATGATCCCATTGTCGTCCCACTCTGAAAATTGGTATACATGTAGTTCAAATGTTGTAGTATTCAGGGAAAAAATATAGTGAAAATTAAGAAATTCGTTTTTTGGAAATTCAAGGTCAAATGTCAAATAATATGACCTTGAAATGTTTTTCACCAAACCTGCATATGTTTCATATCATTTTAAAAGTCATTTAAAGAGCTTTAAAACGATACCAATTTTATTTCTATATGTTAATTAGAACAGGAGTTACGGTAATTTAAATGCAGCCATCGGAGGGCAGATTTACGTTTTTAGCCATTTTGAAATGCAAATAACTAAAAAACTAATAGGCTGAGGAGGTTAAAATTTTGCATTTTTTTATATTCTTAATAAGTATAACAAGTTCACCAAATTTCATAAAAATCGGAGATGGTGAGGAAAATGACTGTGTTGATTTGACATGGAATGACCCTATTGCGCTAAACGATTGTTAACACCATAAACTTCTATAGATGAGAAACTGTCAATTTTCGATTAAACTTTATACATTTTCAGAAAAGACTTATACGGAATTTTCGGTGAAGAAGAAAATAGTTAATGACTATTATATCTTTTTTTCCAAAAAGAGAAAACAGCCGTCTAAGAATAACTTTCAACAAATGCCATCCCAAGTAGATTCCGAGATGAAAAGGAAAGTCGATGGAACAAAAATGAATGTTTCATTTCGCCATCTTTAAATGGAGGGAAGAAGTCTTTTGGCAATTTTTCATTTAAAGACTGCGAGTGGAGAGGCTTAACTTTTGGATTGGAAGTTCTTTTCCAAAAAAGAATTATGTACATAAAAAATAATATCGAAAACTGGATTTAATTGAGATGGAGAACAAATAGAACGAAAAAAAAAATAGACGGGGATAAAAAAGTATTCAGGAAAATTGCATAGAACGTAAAAGTGACTCAAAAGAATATATAAAAGTATGAAATAAGTTTAAAAAAAGTATATTTTAGGTTTAAGTAAAACTTGGGCATATTAATATTTGTAAGTGCGAAATAAAAATATGAAAATTAAATTGTCGTTTAGGAAATTTATTATTAGATTTAAAAAGTGCAAAATAATTCAGTTAAAATGAAACCTTTTATTGAAAATTACTTAATAAATAAAAAGTGATATAAGCAAGATAATTATTGATATTACTTATTTTAAATTATATTAATTTCTTTTAATTTTTTAAATAAATAATTTAAAATACTTTTTTTGGAAAGTGTACATTTTGTTTATAAATTAGTATTAAGATAAACAAATTAGAAATCGAAATACAATCGTCCCTACTTTAACGTGTTTTGATTCGTATGTCAAAAAGTAATTATTACATAATTATGAAATGCACTCAGCTTGTAAACAGCACATAATTATAATATTTAGTAGAATAGTAGCCATATAGAAATACGAATACAACGTCAGTATTTGCCTGTTGTTCCTTGTTGCGAAATTTCTTTTTGTTTGACCGATGTACGGACATGCCACATTCACATACGATACTGTAGATGCTGCAGTTATGAAGGTCATCAATGGATTTTTAATTTGTGTGAAAATGATTTTACAAATTGCTGAAAAAATGGAACGTATGTCGAATTTAATGAGAATATTAGATATTTTATATCTGGGACGGGATTTGGGGATTCTAAATATACATCTTAATTTGTAAATATCACTTTCTTTTTAATTTTGACGGAAAAAAATTGTTTAAAAATAAAATATTTAAAACGAATTGTAAAATGTTAGCATATAATTTTAACAAGAGATCTTCTTTTAATTAATTGAATTTCTAAAAATTATTCAAAGCTTGTATTGAATATTTTTTTAAAATAAAGAGCCAAATAGTAAAAACAACTTTTCAATATCAACTTGAGCGTTTGTGAGATGCATAAAATATTTATAAAAACAATTAAATATACACATATTTTTTTGTTAGAAAAAAAATCGGAATTCTACGACTAACTATTCTAACTTTTGAGAATCACAAAACTTCCAATTTACCGTTTTCTTCTGTGGAAGGAATAACTGCAACCGAAAGGAAATCGAATTTCCTGCAGCGTTCAAATGTGTTGCGTGTACTTCCATCTCCAAAATTCCAATATCAGAATCACGGGAAGAAGAATCCAGATATAATTCACAATTTTCACCACTCTCCGATTCTTCACATAAAAACCCCCGAGTTCTTCTTTTACGAAGGAAAAAGAGCAGTCGGACGTGTGGACTGTTTGGTGAAGAAGCCGCCATTTTTTTTTTGCGATCGCTTTTCAAACGAGTTTGTAGTTTTCTTCTTCGATTGATTGTGTTTATTTGCTTCTCAAATTCAGATTTGTCAGTTTTTATTCAAGAATTCCTAATGGAAGGAAACACCAAAATATAAATAAATCTAATAAGGAAATAGTCATATTTGGTTCCGAAATAGGTTCCGGTTTACCATATTCTCAAAGAAGAACACATGTGTTTATCCGAATTTCCTAAAAATACAGGGTGGGCAAAAGTTGTTGGCCATGACTGTTGTTTGGCTGTTTAAACTACACATAATAAAACATAGAACAGTTTCTTGAAATTACTGAACTCCAATTAACCGAACTTGCAGTTATTCTGATCAAACAAACCGGATGGCCAATTATCAGGATCGCTTCGAATGAAGTGAAATCTACATTTTGAAAGTTTATTATCGGTGAGGTGAATGATATCCATTTTAATATTCATTGAATTTCATTACATACTAAAACAAAGCTCGTTTTTCACTCAGAAATAACCTGTTTTTGTGAATCAATTATCCGGATATGCAATTACCTGGATGGGATCTGGTCTCAATTGATCCGGATAATTGGAGTTTAACTGTACTTTGAATACTTTTGCATTTGGGAATGAATTTATGAATTCCTTCTAGGCAATTCTCATTAGTTTTCTAACACAGTTGATTTCCTTCATTCCTTCTCCAAGGCAAAATTATCTTGATAAAAGCTGTCCGTGAGAACTTGACAGCTCCCCTACTTAAAAACTTTTTTTTTAATTGAAAGTTTTGTCGTTCTTTTGGAAGAGGCGAAAATCTTTTCCCAAACTCCTCGGACTGTCTTAAAACTTTGATAGAGATGTCAGTCCACCTGTTCATTTGAAAAGTAATTCCTTCAGAAGAGTCTGACGCGCGTCTTAATCTTACGGGGGAATGAAGAAGGGAAACAACTGCCCCTCACCCGAATGAGGGGGGGGGGGTGGGGGTGGGGGGGGGGCATTTCAGCATGGCGGTGGTGTATTCGACGCCTTAAGCAGTCTGTCACTCTCGGCCATCGGAGATCGTTTTGGCAGAGAGGGTAGGAGTGTCTTGCTAGGGATCATGGGGTAGCAAGTTCGAGCCTAGTTCGAAGCGCGACACCTCCTTTAGGACAATTTTTGTGGTTAAAATATCCTAACGATAGGTGTGATGTGGAGATATAAAGTATCAGCTCAGGTAACTTTGCTTCAATGGAGTATTACAGAGAAGTGTGTAAAGCCGGATTTACACTATATGGAAAAACTGCTATATAGCCGAGCTATGCAACTGGTGTTTATAGCCAAGCTATATAGCTATGACTAAAAAACTATTGTAGCCCGAGCAAAAAGTTTTGTAGCTATATCAGGTGACATGTACTAGATGAAGTCAACCAATTGACTTCCAGATGGGAACAAAGGTACTTTACTTTTTGAAAGCGCATGCACACGTCTTTGGGAGGCAGTTATATAACTGTGCTAAAACAAAAAACGCACCTCCAGCTGGGCTATATAGCTCAGCTGCATAGTTTACTTTGATCGTACCGACAACCTACGGGTAGGGTACCAAATTTCTAACTATATAGCTCTTGATGCGGACTAAATAGCTGTTTTAAAAAAGACTTATAGTACTGTAATATAACTCGGCTATATATTTGTTTTGTTACATATTTTTAACCCGGCTTTAGGCTAGCCGAGCACGAGCAACAATTGCACTGCAAGTTTTAATCAACTGAACAACTGAAATAATCACATTCCAACTGCGGGCAATTATTTACAAGGGCAATTATTTACAAGCCCAGACTCAAAGCGGGCAATTTTTTTAATTGCATCCTATTTAGGGCTGCAAGGTATCAGATTTCGCAATTGCCAAAGTGTAAATAAAAAAATCGCCAAACTTGTATTACCGCGATACATACAAAATTGACAAATTGTCGATTATTTGTCACAGATGCTAGCTCGGTAGCAAACGAAAGGATATTTCGTGCCTAAAGAAGAGTTAACGAGAAAAATGACGTTAGTGTAGATTTTGCATGCATGCAGTATACATTCACAAAAAAACACTTTAACTTGTTGAAATAACATCCCAATAGAGTTACATAATGGGCTATTGGCGACGGTTCGAGGTCTTTCTCGAAGGTAAGACTCGGGAAGTCCCTAACTATTCTGCCAGCACAGGCCCTCACTGGGAGAGTAAAGTTTATGCAATCGTATAGCTTCCGGGTGCGACATTCACTTGCAAGAGACGAAAGCCGCCGCCCCGACCTGTCGTCACAATGCGACGGAATTTACGAGACACTTCACTTCACGCTGCTTCGAAATTCGTCGTAAATTCACCGGGAGAAACAATGAGGCGCGCGGTACTGGTTCTAAAACAAAAGAACACTTCGCATCTTTTGTTTTTGATTTCCACTCATACAATCCACACCTGCATTGAAGTGGATGCGTGGTTCATAAAACGTAAAATCGCTGTGGAATGGGATATTTTGAGATTTTTAGCCAACATAAAGCAACGATAATTTAACGGAAGGGGCACCGCCTTGCTGGGGAACCCGTAGTGAGAAAGTTGAGTGGCAACCGTGATGGGCTGTCCCGAAGTCCCGCGCGCTAACGACTACGTTACAAAGTCACGTTCTAGCTAGATATTCGAAATAGTTTTTCAAAATGTTTCTTTATACAATAACTCTTTTAAATACGTTTTTAAACAAACAGTTGGTGTTCGTGAGGCGAGCGTACGATTCGTCAGGGTCCCGGGATATTCTCTTTCTTTTTGTACTTCCACTTGTTAGGGTACGTGTAAGAGGCGTAAAGTAAATATCTACTATAGAAAGATATATGATAAGCGAATTTAGAAACAGCTGTTTTCACTGTATGGAGATAAATTATTACTCTGCATAGAGGCTTTTTCGCCGTGAAACGTCTTTAAAATAAGCTACAAGGGGTATCACGATATATACAATACGTTAAACTTTTATGGAATCCCTTTCAACACTATAACTCCGTGACAAACAGCACGGTTGACATAAATTTGGTCTCGTAAATTTAAGCCGATGTGTGTAAAATCTAAAGTAAAGCGTGTACTAATTGTAGACGGGAAGCTTCTGAAATAGCCATCCTACTTATATCAATAATCAGAGTAGCCACACACTAGGAACAGTTGAAAGGCAACTTTTAATCAACTGAGCAGCTAAAAAATCACATGCCAACCGCGAGCAATTATTTAATTGCATTCAACTCAGGGCTGCCAGGTTTCAGAATTCGCAATCGTCAAACTCGGATTTCTACAATCCCATACGAAAACGCCAAATTGCGGATTATTTTCCAAAGCTTTTAGCGAGCCCCAGTTGCTCAGTTGGTAAGGCGTTCAGCTACTAATCAAAGGATTGGTGGTTCGAATCCGTGAAATGGACTTGACATAGAAAAGTAAAAAAGTAGTGATCTTGCGATCGGAGGGTTGCCAGCTTCGCTACAAAAATACTAGAAAGTCGTCCAGAATATCCAACAAATTATACTGGCGTGTATACGGGACTGGTGCACGATACATCTGATCGGGGTCCAAAGTCCCGACGTCTATTGAAGGCGTTGGGTGCCAGTTCAGGTGTTTTCTCGTCATCTGACCATGGTTCTAAAATAACGATGTGCATGTATGAATGTGTGTGTATGTGTTCCCGGGTCTTTCCTTCGAGATTGACTCCGAAACGTCGCCAATAGCCCACTGTGCAGCTCTAGTGCGACGTTAATTAATAAAACCAAAACCAAACCAAAGCTGTTAGCACGGTAGCGAGCGAAAGGATATTTTGTGCAATTAAAAGTTGTTCGTTGAGTGGATGTGCTTTGACCTTTCCAGTTGAATGCAGCCAAATAGTTTAGGCGCATGCCCGATAGTTTCTACTGCTTGGCTAGTCATAACAAAAGACTCAATTCCTATATGATTATTCATTTAATATTACTTTAAATAAAAAACAACATAAAACTCTTAACTATTGAGTTTGCAGACATCGCATCGATCGACCCACATGTCTCTTAGCAGACAACCACTAAACAAAATACAAAAGAATCTTTTGATATCGGAGGGCGATACAAAACTCTTTTATAGTCAAAAGAAGAGCGGGAAGGGGGGGGGGGGTAGGCGAAATCGGAAACCATAAAAGTGGTCACCATAAAAGAGGGATGCATAAAGAGAGAAGGCAGTTTAAATAAAGCAAAACTTTGCCCCTTTCGGGAAAGTCCTAAGTGTGCGGGAAATGAAATCAATGCTCTGCTCAGACGCAGCTACTCCCCCCTCCTTCCATTAATGTTGTTTCTCGACACATTAGGGGGCGTCTGGCCGGGACCGTCTCGAATGTGTGGGGGAAAAAGTAAATTTCCGATCGGTGGAACAAAAAGAGCTCTTCGTCTGAGAGGTAGTTTTAACCCTTTACACTAGAGAAAATTGTTCGATTTTTACGTTCTTTTTGTGGAACTTGTTAGGGTTTGTCGCGTGTAAGAGGCGTAAAGTGAATCTCTACTGTAGAAAAAGCAGTGATCGAAAATGTTAGTGCAGCCGAAATCATTTTAATCCCCCCCCCCCTTATTTTCCACTACCCATACATGAACGGAAATTCTTTATTATTTACTACTCAAATCAAAGTTTCCTTTCAATTTTTACGAAATAATAACATGCGAAAAAAATAGAAAACACCTACTTATTTTTTTTTTAATTAAAGCAATCCTCCTTTCTTTTAAACATGCGAATCGGTCAATTTTATTATTAACTTAAAAAACCAAACAACAGCAGGACCATGTCCTGGAACAACAGCACACAGTAAATTAATCACGAAAAACATTTCCGTTTGGAGATATTCTCGTAAGTTATCGTTTCACCCACCCATCCCAGCGTTTCACGTACGGGCCAATCAGCATTTCGAATCTCAAGTGCAGCTAAAACAAGAAAATTCATTTCGGCTGTACTTTCTCACAAATGCAGTGCATTAGCATGGGGACGAATCTTCATATTACGTAGAGGTTGCCATGCCATGCCAACGATGCAGCTGATTTCGAATTTCGCTTTTTGGCTGCAGTTTTGATTGAATGGAGTTTTTTCCCTCCTGAATTGTGCATTACGGTAACACGCTTGCTATTTATCGGAGATTTTGTTTACTACCGTAGAAATTTCATTTTCAATTCTAATCTTCATTTAAGAAAATTAGTAAAATAGCTGATTTTAGTTTTAAAATACTGAACTTAGGTGCAGCCCGGCTGTACTTGCTGTAGTGGACGAGCCGCCACTGAGAGAAAAAGATATATGATAAGCGACTTTAGAAACTGTTGTGTTCACTACATGGCGATAAATGGTTGCTATGCACACATGCTTTTTTTGACGTGAAACGTCTTTACATGGGGCTAACATTTGTTTGTATAGTGATACCCCATGTAAAATATGGGGTATCACGATACAAACAATATGTTACGCTTTTAGGGAATCCCTTCCAACACTATTATCCCGTGACAAACAGCACGTGTAACATAAATTTGGTCTCGTCAGATAGGAAATTCAAAACCGATGTTTGTGATATCTAAAGTAAAGCGTGTGCTAGGCGTGGATGGGAAGCTTCTGAAATGATATTTCACGCAAACGTTTTAACGGGTTCTGAAATAGCCATCCGACTTTTATCGACGGTAAGGGTAGCCACACACCAGCAAAAATGGAACTGCGACTTTCCGTTTGAAGAAAGTATTAGATCGTCTAATATACTTGGTGCTTCTAGATACCAAAAATAATTTATATTAAAATTTATGAAATGATAACTTTTTAAACTCAATAATAGGTTGTTCTCCTTCATTTTAAAGAAAAAGGGATAAAAATAACACATCCTTATTTTGGTGACTTAAAATGTGACACTCGAGTGCAAAGGGTTCATAAAGTATGTTAACACACCTAAGTGATGTCATATTTTTTAAATAGAGTCAGCTAAGGAACAAGATATCGAAAGAAAAGCTTTTTTTATGTGCAAGAACATGCAGTTTTCGTTCAACTTGAAGAACTGCAAACAAAAGAACAAATCGTTATTTTGGTAACGGAGAGTCGTCACTCCAGTCCAAAGAATTAAATATAATTATGTACCCTGAAACATTCTTTCATGCTCACAACGATTATGATGCACGATTATGATACTCCTGATAACAAAACACTAAAAACATTACCTTTTTCTAAAAGTAACTGTTACGACTATAGGGCTTAAAATGTTGCTACATTTCACATCGCCGTTTATATATTCTTAAGCCAATTGCTACAAACAAAATTCTACAATAGGTACACAAGAGAAACAAAATCGAACAATGTTTTCCTATTCCAGCAGTTTACTCAAGACAATCACAAAACCATCAACTGCAATATATAAGCATTGGCAATAAACGGAGCATATTTACTTTTTTCACTCGACCCCAAAATGAAAATAACAGTCAACACATCGATTGGATAAAATGATACACGTGTCCAACCTCATTGTCCCACCTTGAAAAAAAGGAAAATGGCGGCGAAGAACGAAGCAATTTGGGTAAAAATCAATCCGTTTCCATCGATAACAAAACTGGATCGATCGAAAGTTTTTCTCGCAGAGAGATGAAAAGAACTTGTTTTCGACTCACGGGAAGATTTTCTCGTAATAAAAGTCCTGTGATTGATTAGTGCAAAGTGAAGGAAAGGTCTTATTTTCGAAACGGGGAAAAAAGATTCGTTCTCCTCGGTGTAAAAGACAAAATGGATAAATATTAACTGGTAACTGCATGTCATAGTAAATGGAAGACATCGATCACGTTGTTATGGATATAAGGAGGACGCTTGCGAAAATTGAATGTGAATTCTTTACACGTCGAGATGAAAAACAAACAAGCGAGGACTGAGAAATAAACATCCATTTTCTTTAACTATTCCAGTGACAACACTGGGGGGAGGGTGTTACGTAAATACGGGCTTTTATGTACTTGGACAATTGAAGGCCGTGGGTGCGAAAACCAGACAGCTCTATTTTTTTGATTTACACTTTTTTACTTATTCTTATAAAGAAATTTAAAACGTACAAAGAAAGGCTGTATCAAGGACACAGCCGCAGTGGGGTACAGGGCCGGATTTAGGCATAGGCTACATAGGCTGCAGCGTAGAGGCCCGCATAATTACACCAAAAAAAGCGCGGCGCCTGTATTTAGAAAAAGAGAGGACAAGTTCTTCACCTTTATTCGTTGTAAAATGACCCTCGTTTCAGAACTATGCTATGTTAACAAATCAGATCGCAGAATTGTTTTTACAATGCATTGGTCTTCCGTATCAAATGACACGTTAAAAGACATTCCACAGTCCACCTCAAAGAGTTCACTTCATGAATCTTCCTTCTGATTTTCACAAGGTAGTAAAAAAGTACCATTTTGTAAATTGTGTTTTTTTTTTTTTTTGTTCTCTTCATTTAATTCCAATTTGTTAAATATCACGACTGCCTATTTCAAATTTAAGATTGCAAAATTAAGCTACGATTGCACGTTAGATTAAGCTCTGCGTTTGGTTATATTATGCATTGTACAAAAGTGCCAAAATGCTTTTGCTTTTAATTGTTAGCAATCAGGCCCGTCGCACCGTTTAGGGTGGGGGGGGGGGGGGGGGGGCTAGAGTCCGACTCCCTAATAATCTGGAAACCCTGAAAGTTGGGAATTTCAACTTCTAAAAAACCCAAGTTGGGAAAATGTATGCCTGAGGAAAATTAATATTATTAACAAATGAAAGCTAGGGATGATTAGAAATTGCCCAACTTGTAAGATTACATTTAAATTAGACCTGAGAACGGTCACGGTATTGGAATATGGGTGCAACAAATCAATGTTTGTGGGAGAACTGTTTAATATTACCAAATATATATATAAAAAAAGATGAAAAATGTCGATAAGTTGGACAATGAATTTTCGTAACTGTTGAGTTAAAAATTTCAAATCGTTAAGTTGAGAAATGTGTTGTTTCATTTTTTGTGTAACGGAACTGTTAGCAATGTTTCTTGGCCAGATGTTTTGTTTAGTACGAGATACAAGTTAAAAATACACGTAGAAATTGTTCAAGACGTCAAGAGAAAGAAACGTTTTATTTTAATCTAAGTTAACCTTTTTTGAATTTGTAGCAAATTTGCCTTTATTCACATCAAGTTTCATGAAAAAAAATCTCCAAAATTATTAATCTTGATCAAATCAATGAACTTCTGTAAAAAAATATCCCCAAGTGGATGTAACATTTTGTGACTATAAACAAAATAATAAGTCTATAAACAAGACTCTAAGCGAAATCGTTTATTAGTGGGGAAAATTTGATAAAGGGACTTATAATGTCCGACATTTCTTTCTAAAAATATCCACCAGGGTTTATTCTAACAGGCAGTCGTGTCTTTATTCAGGAGTGGTAAAAAAAAATTCCACTCAAAATTGTATTTGCAAAGAGCAAGGGGTGTTCGTATAAAGTTTCTTTGCTGATTTTTTAAATGGATTGCGATAAATTAAAATATTTAGTTAAATACGTGTGCTTTTGAGAAATACTAAACTTGCTTTGTGACAATTTTTTTTAAAGTCCCCTCCAAAAACCGAACTATTCCCTGTTTTCCATCGTGGTGGATAATGACTACCCTCTTCCTTTACCCCTTAAGTCTACAACCCGGGTAAATTCTCCCAACACTTTCGGCGGATTTATTCAAGAGCTGTTCTTTTGTTTACTTTCCGTCATCTGATCGGGCGGCCCCCCGTCCTCTTCCCGTGAGGAGGGGGGGGGGGGGCAGCAGGGCAGGGGGGGCGGGGGGTCGATTGCACCACTCGGTCGAGATCGATCGGCGCATGCGCAATACCCCCAGCGAGAATATCAACAGTTTCGAAGGGACCCAGGGGCGATTGAGACACCCCCCCCCCATCCAAAAACAGACGACACTGTGTCTGCAGCTAAATTACCTAAGGAGGACAGAGAAACTTTCGCCACTGAAGGAGACATTTGGGAGGATTTGTGTTTCTTACGAGGCGATTGAAGGCAGTGGCGTAAAGTGAGAGGGATTTATAACTCCAAAAATGTTTAAGAAAAGAATAAGTTTACATTCTATTATTAGTAATCATTAACAGCGATTGTATAACATTAAGTTTATAAATTATTTATAACAGCAAAACGAAGAATGTATGTATTATACACACAAAAAAATATTGAGTATTTCAAAAGAGCTAATGTGGTATTTCTTTTATTAATTATTAGAATCTACATTATTATGTTCTAGTTGCAACAGGGCGAGAACAAAGGCTTTTACTTTTACTTCTGAAGCGTTGACCATCACATAAAGCCACACGCCTCTCCACCGTTTCTAGTACATCTATTTCTACGGGAGTTATACACTAAAACACGGTTTAGACGTGATACTGCCTGTTTGAGATAGTCTGATACTTGGTTACTGTCCGAGAGGTGATATATATTACGAAGAAACACGCTAAACGTTTGCACAAGACGATTTTGTTATCGAGGAGCATTATATGACACTCGCCCTTCTAAAGTCACATCAACTGTAACTTATAACAAATATTAGAGAGGGAAAAACTCACGTGTAAATGAGCCTCAATGTAGTCCCAATGTATTTTTATCATTTAGAAAAAATCGACGCTGGTTTTAACATCAATTTTATGAAACACTAGCATGTCCGTGCGATAATTCTTGCATGAGCCCCCCCCCTACACACACACCCATTCTGGTGAAAGATATCAATGAATCTTTCTTTTGACACCTCTCATGTGTTAAAATTCGTTGCATCTAAGGAGCGTAAAAAGGATCTTTACTACACAGATAATCTATACGGTGATTGGAAGTTCTTATACGTAATAGGCGATTTATTATCAAAAATGTGGTTGCTTCAGGGACATCTTTTGCTTTTGTAATTTTAAGATGTTTTTTTAAAGCAAAATATAAATGTCCTTACAATTTGTTCTCCGAACCCCGTTTACCAAATGAGACGATCTATCTGTCATCTGCCTTCATTACTCATCTAAACTCGGCCAAAAGAAGAGTAGGAGACTTATTATATTTTTAGTTTTAGCCCCCGCCTTGCATGCGAAAACTTACTTATTTTCAAACAAAAGAATTTAGTCTGGTTATTTAGTGAGGGAGGGGGAGGGGGGGGGGGTTGACTTTCAACCCAAAAAGATCCAGACTAAATGTCAAGAAATTAACATATTTTGCAGACAAAGTTCAGTCCGTTCCAAGCCAATAAAAAAAGTCAAGAAGGACAATAACGGCTCTTCGTCTCCTAGCAACGGAGGATTTAAGGGACCCTCGAATGGGGCCTTGGGAATATAAATTTACTTTTAAGGCAACCCTATCTTTCTCTGAAGAACATTTCGGGAACGGCAGTGTTAGTTAGTGACCGGAAAGAAATTGTAACAGGAAAAAAGTTATGCGAGGAGCAAGCGAATGGTTAAAGCTGGAGAAAATAAATTGGGCGCGTGTCTTGATTATTTTAATTTTTAACGTGATAGGGCAAGATTTCTACTTTGCCTGCACGGTTCAAAATTATGAGATAGTGTTTCCGGGTCTTACCTTTGGGTCAAACGTTGCTAATATCCCACTGTGCAGCTCTGGTGCGACGTTATTTCAATCCATACAATGTAGAATTTTTTTTTAAAATTGAGTACATGGACGTACTTGTTTTTCTTTGAGTACAATTGCATCGTAAATGAGCGATGACGTACTCAAATTTAAGTAATCGTACTTTCGCAAAAATTAGCAGTATGGTTTAATACTGCTAATATCAGCAATTCTGTTAAAGCCATCTTAACAAAGCGACCTGGCAAACTTAAAATATTTGTTCAGAAGATTTATTCTTATTTGTTTATTTTTCTACAACTTGCATTGCTAAAAGTTCCCATGTTATGGACTGGTTTAATTAAAGACGTTTTATAGCTTTACAGTGGGCTATTGGCGACGTTTCGGGGTATAATTCGAGGAAAGGACCCGGGGGCACTGCCTCGTATTTTTTCATCTATGATCAGATGGCGAGGACAATACCGATCTGGTAACCAGCGAAAGCGCAATAGGTGTCAAGACATTGGACTATGATCAGATTTAACGTGCACCAGACCCTTATACACTGTATATTTTCTTTGGGTCACGAACGGATTGAACTTGACAACTCTACGAGTCCTAAATTGTTACACACATGCTGGAGATCACGGCGATCGGATGCTTGTCCGAGCCCCTAAGCATTCGGACACCACAGACCTTTTGATAGTTCGGACCTAATGGTCCTAGAAATCATTTTGAAAGAAGAACAAATTGGCGAAAGAATAGAAACCATTAAAGAAAATATTTGGGTGAACGTCGCCAAGAAGAAGAATTTCATAGAAGGAGAAGTTCACAGGGAATGGGCGTACGCAAAAGGATTGAAAGAACGCTCCTCTGTGATACGACGAATCCCAGAGAAATGGAGCGCACCATTGAATGGAGATATCTTTTAATCTTAAGATTTCTCACGGCAATTGAATTCTTTCCCGCTCGTAAAAAGCACTCCCTCCTACGGAATTGTATCTCAACCTCTCTTAAAGGATTTCTCTTATTAAAGTGTTTTCGGCCATTTGGTCTCAATTATGTACGCTCTTTAAAATTACTTTAATTTAAGAAGAGTGGCACAATTATAGTAACTCGGGCGCTTAGTGGAAAAAGGAGATTTCATTTTAAAAAGTCATTTGAATATTGCTATAATAAGCAGGGCCAGAAGGATTTTCCTGAAACATCATTTCAGCAGATTGTGGAAATAAGGATTTGTCCCCAAAAGGAAAGAAAATAAACAAGCTAATTCGTCTGATATCATGGGCACTCCAAGTACATGGTTTGCTTTATTTCGAGATTCTACATGCATTGGACTAAAAATTACCCCAAAAATTAAAAAAAATTAAACCAAATCTAAAAGCCCAAAACAAATGTTTCTATCCAGATTCCCTGTGCAAATGTTTCTAAAGACATCTTAAGCGAAAAAATGTAGTCAAGCGCGTGCAGTAATTTTAGAGAACATTGAGAAATTGAAGTGGAAAGTTGTTGACTTTTTCTCAAAATCTAGTTAAACTCTTTCTGGTTAAATGGTTTTGATGAAACTTTAATAATAAAAAAAAATGTCTGCCTGTCGATCACAAAATTCTTACTTCCTCTGCGTACAAAAGGCTGAACATTTATATAAAAAAAGAACCATTCGTCCTCAAGACATGCAACTGTACCCGGATTTGACCCAGCGTTAATGAGATCCCCGTTTTAACTCGATTTTTCAGCATTTCGTCTGTTTGTATGTAATTTGCTTGTTTTGTTACATATTTACGACCAAACGCGTTGTTCAGTTTTCTTCAAATTTGACAATGACTTCAAATTTGCTTGAAGTAAAAAAAAATCGACTTAAATGTTAAATTTTTTTTTGTCGCATGGTTTATTATTCTCAGAAAGGCAATAGCCCAATTACGGCCGAAGGGAGCCAGGTTTACCACATTATCAAAGAAAACAATTGTTTATCGTCCAGACAAAAGGTTGCCATGGGCCGCAATTTAAACTTACTACCCAGAACAAGTAATTTAAATGATTATAAAAAAATTTGAACGAGCGTCAGCGAGGTCTTTGTTTTAATTCGACCTTTCGTCTGTTTGTAAGTTTGTTTGTTTTGCAGTTACGACCAAACGCGTTGTTCGATTTTCTTAAAATTTGGCATGAATGTTCATTAAATTCATTAATAAAGAAATATGTTTTTTTTTTAGATTTTGTTTAGGCGCGAGATTTACTGTTCCCAGAACGACCGTAGACTATGCAAGAAGAAGTCGCGAGTTCAACTCAAAACATGGGCTACTCTACTTTTTTTAACTCTATATGTCTAAATGGGTTCCCTGGCAACGCGGGGCCATACAGCTAGTAGTAAAATAAAACATGGTTGAATTTGCCGACCAGATTTTTCAATAATTGAAATAAATAGCGTATTTTAAAATGACTTTTCTCAAAGTATTAACTTCAGCTCGATTTGAAAACTGACAGGCAAAATGCCAAAAAAGTGAATGTCATTTTTCAACTGGACAGTTGACTGCCAAGGGTTGCAAGTCCGAAAACAGAGTTCCCAGATAAGAACGTCAAAAGTTCGAAATTCACCTTGGCTATAACGTTAAATGGAATGAAATTGAATTCATTATTGGGCACACTTTTCTTTGAACTAGCACCCCAACCACTTGTGCAAATGACAGATCTATCTGCCCAGTAACAGAAAAATGTGTTAGTCCACTGTCGGAACTCGGACCATTTGGCAGGCAGCCCATCCAATAGAATAAGACTTTCTTTAAAAAATAACTTCAGAAGACGACGGGTTGAATTATTTATATTTTATAATCTCCTTATCTCGGACGACGCAACCCTGGGATCGCAGAAGTGTTTGTCTTGGAGGGATTTTTCAGAGCATCTCGGCCCAATCTGTGATTTATGGCTGAATGCCCTCTCCTATCTCGCGGGTTCGAGTGAGTGATTTCTTTATCACCGGAGGGAACAATTGAGTGAACTGGGGAAGGCTTGGCCGGGTGGAGGGGACATCAAAAGAGTGTATGGATTCGTGAATATTCTCTTTTAATCCAGGAGAGTAACACTCTAGGCCTCCGAGGTTAGCGAGGTGAAAACTACTCTCGTTCCTTAACCCTCTAGTGCAGTGATCGGCAAACTCATTAGTCAACAGAATCAAATACCAACAGTACAACGATTGAAATTTCTTTTGAGAAACACATTTTTTAAACCTAAAACTGGCCCTTGCACCACTAAAATCTAACTAACCAACCAACCAACCTACAGCTAGCCTTTGGTATAAACGTTCTCTTATCTGATTGAGGTGCGTTTGCTGGGGTCAACTCCTTCCAACTGTTCCATCCACACTCGTCTTGTATACTTGTTTTGCGTGTCTTCTTTCGTTTACAATCTCAACATACCTTTCTCAATCCTCGACACTACATCTTATTTCACTGCACAACGCACCCTAAAACTAACTTAATAAACTTTACTTAAAGTTTTAAATCTTAGTTAAACTATAGAATAAAACTTCAGATCATACTTAATAACGATAATATTTATAAAAAAAATAAATTTTAAGGTATCCATAAAATTAAACCATAACAATGGCTAACAAACACTAGTGCGGACAATGGCCTTGCATCTCCTTTTGGGAAAGTTTGGGTAAGTCAAGTTTGTATGTTGTTGTTTTATGATTTTAAACCACGAAGGTTCAATCGCCCTGTTCGTGCGCGTCTGCACGTGGTATTTAAGCAAAAGAGCCGCATGTGGCTCGCGAGCCGCGGTTTGCAGACCACTGCTCTAGTACATAGTGTAGCATATATGCTACACAACTTTAAAACGACCACTAGTTGCATCTATTGAGTTGTATGTTAACTATTGTAGTATTGTCCCGTAGGGAACCATGTGCCTAGTCCTTATAACCGCCGCTAGGTCCTGTATCTTTCTAAAATGATTGTGATAAAGGTAATCAGTTACTTCGAGTTTAGTTCTGTTGTTCTAAAACTGGCTCGTGAAGGTGAAGTTTTCGAAGATTGTTTTATTACTTATAAGTATAATATGGCTCTACAAAAAAAATCTTAGGTAATACCAGAGGTGCGTAGATTGTATTAAACTATATTTTCATACTTTTTGAAAATTATTTTAGTAATTACACATGATGTTGTATATATGCTACACAACGATTTTAATTAATTATTTAATTAAATAGGCACTTAGGATTTTGCCAAGTCTAAAGGAATTTATAAACCATCTTACAGTCCATGTAGACATGGAAAATGTTGAGCAAATCATTATAAAAAAATTGCAATATTTTAATTCTGGTCTAGCGAGTCTAGACAAGTCAAGAATGAAATCTAGTCAAGTCAAGAATTTACCAACATTCCAACGATCAGCGTAAGCATGAAAAATGTTGAAAAAACTGCAAAATTTTAATAAATTGTACTTCCCATCTGAAACTAAGTTTTCCCATCCAAACGATAAAAAACAGGTAAATTACCAGACTCTAAAAAATGTTGGTAAAAAACCATATTTGACTTGGGAATTTTTAAGTCTATAAAATCATAAGCTCTAGCAATGACCCTACTCGGATTCTACAAGAGGACAGTAATGATCTTAACGTCACTCTTTTTAGATGAACGCGCGTATATCGAATGTCATGCATGAAAGACGTTAAAAAATTATCTACAAACCCCGTGCTATTGTGAAGTTCAATATTTGCGGTCGAGAGGTGACTCTCCGGCACCACTTGGTTTGATGCGCTGATTGGCTGTAAGAGCAAACATGCGAGAAAATAGTCACAAGTTGCTGGTTGGCCCAAGCAAAAATGACCTCGACCACAAAGGGTTAATATACGGATTTATCTTTAAAAGTATAATGAAATATAGCACAATCAATCCCGCAACCGCAATAGACGTGAGGACATTGAACCATGGCGGTTTTAACGTGCACTAGACCTCTCTACGAAGTGCATTATTTTTGGTGGGAGAAAGGATATAGTCTGACAACCTTCCGTTTACAAGATCGCTACACACTTAAAACTACATAATTCTACATATAATTAAAATAAAATCATTACAGAAGCTCAGTGATAAAATACATTTTTTTATTTATATATAAATAGAATTTTAGTTTTTAAAAGTAAAATAATTTTTAATTTAATAACAAAAAAAAATATTTCCAATCTCATTGAAATAAATAATATCGTAATATACATTATGATAAAAGTTATATATAAATGATATTGACACTAAACCAATATAAATGTCATGATACTTCTTGGAAAATATTGACATAGAAAAAGCAATTCAAATCCATTTTTCGTTTAGAACGTTTCTCCTTGTATTCGACTTACAGAAGAAAATTGCTTGCATTCAAACCGACAACAGGAGCGTCGTAAGAATGTGGAAGACTTTTCCAATATTGTACTCAAAAATATTTCTACAGTTCAATATTGACCAAAAAAGAGACCAATTTTCTCTCTACTCCTTTTTTTTTGCCGCTGCAATATTATTCTACGTCTCCTATTTCTACTCTGTATCTCGAATGGGAAGATGGGAGCTCGAGTAGTATTCTCATATGGCTGCTTGACCAATTAAGTGAACGATTCTGATTTCAATTGGATCGAACCAAGTAAACACATAAACAATCAAGTTCTATGTCATACTTTAATACAAATCGCCAGGAATATTTAGAGAAATATGTAAAAGACAAAAAAAATCGAAATATTTTAATACCATTTTTATTTAATTTTGACACACAATTACTCACAGCTAAAACAGAAGTCTGCATAAAAAATTCATTAAAGCTGTGAAAATGCAGGTCTTTTAAATATTTTATGCAGGCATATGAGAAAAAGCATACGGGTTTATTAAAAGGTATCTGAAAAAAAAATGTGAAAATTTCATGAAGGTTTTATGTTGATTTTTTTGCTGGGCTCTTTTGTTACATGGACAGCTGTAACTTTTTCCTGTGACTTTGAACTAATAACTCATTACGCAACTTTAATACGACGCTAATAAAATCAACCAGTTTAATTTTATGTTAAGGAAAGTGACACGAATTGCAACCTATTTTTCGATTTCTTCCGGCCATGTAGCTAGTAAAAGGCATTAGTTTCAATTGCATTTAAAAATATAAATAATTTCAAGGCACTTCAAAGCGGCCGTTAAGCGTACAGATCATTACTCTTCGTAAAGAGTCAAATCTCGAAATACCATTTCCGAAAATGTAAAGCTCCCCCAAATAAAACCCTTCACAAGCAATTTAACTACAAAAGTGCTCCTCTCCCCGAATGAAAAACGAGTAGTATCGATTATTTTTAACACAAGGGGGGGAAGAGAGGGATTCCCCAAACAAAACAGCCCAATCGATATATCGGAATCGCGATGCAAAAGGAGGTCATATCGATTACGGCATATCCGTTTGCGGGCGTCATCTCAAACGACAGTTATGAATGATGAATAAAATAGCCCCCCCCCCTCCTTCTTCAGGCCCCTCTTGCATTGAAAATGAATGGCTTATTACTCTATAATAAGGTGACAAAAATTCGTCGATATTTAGGGGAGGGGGGAGGAACAGAGAGTATAGAATGGGCCAAACAGTACCACTAGACCACATAAAAATTATTTGATAATTGTATGAGTGTATCTCAGATGCAAAATCAGCTATATGCACTTTTATCCTGTTTTGGTAAATTGCAGAAATCTGCCAAACCTTATCTATTGCTAATACTTTTATTTTTGTAATAATACAAAACGTTTACACTAAAATGTGTATGTTCTCAGATTGATGAGTAAATCATAACTAAATTTTAATTTTTAAAAAACTGGTTTTGTAACTGTAGGCGTCGCCATCTTGTTTTTTTCAATAAGTAAAACACACGTTACATCCACATCGCAGCCAATCAGAATTCAAATTATCGCTGACGCTCATGTTTACGTTCGTTGGATATAGGCACATTTGCTTCTGCGGATTTCCTTTTTGAATTTTTAATAGTAAAAAACGGTTTTTTGATCCTTTATTATATTTTAAAATTCAAACCAAAGTTATATAGTATCCATCGATACCAAACTATCATTTTTCAAAATTTTGGTTATAACCTGTTTTGTCTCAGCGCTTCTTTATTCTGGTTAGCGATTATCAACTTCCTACTTGGTAGCTATGGAAGTTTAATGCTAATGGTAAACATTATTACTAAGTTTTGGCAAATAGCCGGGCACGAAATGTCATTACAATGAATTAAGAAACCTTTACACTCCCCATACCAAGATGGCTACTTTGTTTCTCCACCATTACCACGTGATTGCCATTCCAGTACTTTAAATTAGAACTCTGTGGTGGTTAGGGGAAGGAGGAACAGCAACGAGCCATGCACAAAATGGCGCACAGGACCCCGAAGACGTTCTATTTTATTGGGATTTAAGGATAGCGTCGTAAAAGGGGGGTGCCATAAAGCAATTTGCGCTCGATTCCCTTTTATGACCGAGAGTTGAACAATGCCGTATTAAAATGCAATTAAAACCCAACGTTTGCGGGCGATGTGAAAGGCAAACGGAATGCATCGATGGAAATGAATGGAAGATTTTATAAAAGTGGCTGTAAAATGGAATTGATTACGAACGGTAATTGTTTTGCTTGGCGTCAGTCACCATATCAATGTTAAGGGGACCTGGGTTGGGTGGTTGGAAAAACATCGCGCTAGAACTGCACAATCGGCTGTTGGCGACACAAAAGACCCGGTGAGACATCCTGGACAATTTGAACCACGGACAGATGACGTGGACAATACCTGATCTGACACCTCACGCAACCTGAGGACGTTTGGACTACGACAAATTGCACAAGCATCAGGTTCCTATATACGGTGTATGTTTTTTGTGAACGGCGAGGAGAGAAAATTAGACAGAGAGAGACGATGAGAGAGAGAGAGAATAGGCTAAATCAGACTCCAGCAAAAAAAAAAAATGTTCTGCCGAATTCTTCCATTGCCAAACTTTTCACTATTAAAAAAAAGTAGGTTGTCATAAGATATAATTTTATCTGCATAAGACCTTAAAGATTTTTCAAGAACGTTACTATCACAAATAATATAAAGATTTTTTTTTTTGATCTTTTAATTGACGGTTGGTTAAACGCAGCAAAAAAAGTTAACATAAAAACTTCATCGAAGTTGTGGGATTGCAATTTTTTTATGGAATTAAAAAAAATGCAATGTTTTGTTCTAAAGCTTTTAATTAATAACACCTTAGAAAAAAATCTGCATTTTCCATTCAATAATCTCAATGTTTCAAAATAGAAGGTTACTTTTAAAGAAATTTGGATAAAAACAATTTTAACTGCATTTTTTTTTTTTAAAGTTTTTATATAACTTTTTTAAAAAACAAATTTTTTTCTGCATAAAACCTTTAATTTTAGAACTTTGATGAAGTTTTCATGGTGACGTGTTTGGCTAGGAAAGGGCACGCCTTTTATATAGCAAATATTTAGATCTTCAAGTATCGTCTTTTTTTGCAATTAGTACTTTTTTCACCAAGAAATGAAAGCCGTAGATATGGATAGACATCGCATGCAGAAAATATATTTCAACATACATCGAACTGGAGTATTCGAGTTCAAACACATTGTCTACATGTTTATCAAACGCGATTACTAAACATTTTCTATGCATCAATGGCTATTACAAAAACGAAAATTGTACATTACCGTTGCTTGTCAGTACATGGTCGTCAAACCGATGACAAGAGATGAAATTCAAAGGTTGCACTTACCTAAAATAAAGACAATTTTGTTTTAAATAATTATATGGAAAACAATTACACAGTTAAAAATGCATTATCATATTTGACGAAAATTTTATCATTGTCGACGAAACAGCTGCCCCGCTGTATGCTCCGATTAAATATTTCGTCAAATTGAGGAAATTCATGTTGTCGTTTGTTAAGCGAAATTTATTCCTTACTCAACAATTCTGAAAATTTCCAGTTTCAACTTACCGGCATTTTAATCATTTTTTTTATAATTACAGTAATATTAAACATTTCTTCTCTCACAAGCATTGTTGCACGCATGTTCCAATGCAGTGTCCGTCCTGAGGTCTAATTTAAATGTAACCTTACAAGTTGGACAATTTCTAATCTACCTCAGCTTTCATTTGCTAAAAGTAATCAGACATCATTTTCCCAACTCGGAGAATTTTAAAATTTGAAATTATTCCCAAATTTCAGGGTTTCTAGATTATTAATCCCCCCCTCCGGCTTAAACGCTCCTTAAATATAGGAGTGCACACAGTTTTTGAACGCAAAAGATCCGGGGTTACAATTTCTAAAACCAGTGAGTTGAACCGTTTTCTAGCGGTTACCAATCTTCGAGCATGAATGGTCTGCAGTAGAGAGAATATGACGTCATAATCATGAAGCCCACATCTCAGAGCGAAATGCCCATATCACGTGAAATCTCTTCAAAATTATGAATTAAAAAATACTCGCGATTGGTTGATGAATTGGGAAATGTGTAACAGTGAAAATTTATGAATTGAATGACGTAATTAACCACGTGTCTGAGGCCATACGTGTTGGTTTCACTTTGATGTCAGCGAGAGTGCCGTCATGACTCCTTTAATATAAAGGATCCATGCTCGAAGTTATACCAATCGGTAACAATAAAAAAACTTTATTGCTGAATTTTAAATAACTATTTGAACAGAAACAATAAAAATATACCAAAAACCATAAACTTTGCATTTAAAAAGGAGAAATGTTAATAATTTTTAAAAACAAAATGTCTCAGAAATAACGAGGAATCGTGTAATTAATATTACGCGTTTGAGCATTCATGTGAAATGAACACTACACAGGTACTTTTCAGAGGTTTCAAATGAAACTGAAATCGATATTGGCGACAGTCATTTAGACGCATTGGCGAAGTGCCCTTCTCTTCATACGTTCAACTGTTCATTTTAATCAAAATACTTCCTCAGCAACATAACCACAATAAACCGAATAGAAAGAATTATAGTAACTAATAATATAACTGTAATTAAATAAACTCCAATGTCATTTCAAATAATAAATATTTAGAAACTCCATTTGCAAATTTAATTGTAAATTTGATTATAAAACTGCGGATATTGTAAAGAATGTTCCAAGGCAGTTAGTGAAAAGCGACACAATTCAATTAAATGATCTTAAACACAGGATATTTGATAGTAAGCTTCAGTTTCGAAAATAAGATTGCTTTTAAGCTCGTTTGTTTGTCAGATCTGGGCAATCAATTATGTCTTAACACCGTTGGGAATTTCTTTAAACAATTATTATTTTACGTTAAAGAAATTGTATTAAGGATTATGGGCTTTGTATTATTTTATTTTCATTATTTTTTTTTTGTTTGTGTTATTCTTGCTTTTTTGTATTTATTTTTTGTATTATTTTGCTTTTGTTAACGATTTATATAAAATGCAATTCTTCGTCATTTTGTAGTGGACTTAAAATCGGATTAGAGCAGACGTTTTAATATAAAGTAAAAAATGAGGAAGGGTGTTTGAGAATTATTTTTAAAATTTTGACATGCAATAAAACCTAAAAGAAATAGATTGCTAAGTTTTATTTGTACGCAGTTTTTTATGGATTACGTCACAAAATGAGATTTTTTTTTTTAAAATGTAAGGCCACAGTATTGACCGCATGTTTCATATTCCGATGGCTGATATCGACGATTTGAAGACAAGAGTCGACAGTTGAAATCGCGTTCTTGGAAAGAATTGAAACTATCACATGAATATTTTACGCATTCAGAATGGTGACCATGTTCAATGTGTGTGAATGTGTAAGTAGTTATATTTGTAAATAAAGTTTCATTTAAATTATATTAGTATTATTCCAAAGGAAATGAGGCGCGAGAGTATTTAACATTTTGAAATAAAGCAAAGCAAGTACGGGGCGTGGATGGGGCCTTTCGGAGCCCGTCGTAACAGCTTGCGTATCTTCCTTCTGCTGTTTCGCAGTCCTACCGTTACAAACTTTGCTCCTAAACAAGTCACATGAACTCTACTTTCAACAAGTGATTCAACGTATCATGGAAGCAAGAGACTTTTAAATGTTGAACTCTAAAAGGTGAACTTCTTGGGTACTCCAAATTGCTGGAAACTCTAACTGTCTGAACTCTCACGGACATTACTATAAATTCCTTTTCATATAGGTTAACAGTGACACCTAAGTCTATTATTTATTTGAATCTATGGAAATGCTCTGACAGTGAACAATGAGTTTATCACTCACTCTTCGGTACATCACGGTTCTTGTATAGAATTTAAGTTAGTTATTAAGTCTTGTGTTTCCATGTATATTTTTCCAGGTACGCCTCCCTATGTGGGCAACCACCCAGCATTGATGTAAAATTGTATTCTTAAAATATCTTATGTTACAAATATTTCGAGCGTGTTGCTCACACTCACTAACTGCTGGATATTTACGAGTACAAAATGTATTGAAGAAAATTACTTTGTAGTCACAATATGTTGCCCGAATATCCTTAAGGACAGGACGGGCTAATAATAATAAAAAAAATCTTCCTTCTGCTGGCGATGTTTCTGAAGACGACCCATTCCTATTCCTATAATCTGCTAATATGAAGTTTACGGAAAAACCCTTCTGGCCGTGCTGCGACACAGCAACACTCGATCTTTTTTACACGAACACAATACTCCCTTTCGAATAACAACAGAAAGTGTGTGTCTGTGGATCGCAAAACACCTACTTCCTCTGCGTATAAAAAGCTAAAAAACTAAAAATACTATTCATCAACAAGATGAGCATCTGAGGCTCGAATTTGTAAAAATACAATTAATTTTTAAAAAATATTTGAACTATTTTAGAAATATTATATAAATAACATTAAGAAATATTTCCAAGATATATAAACGTCCCTTTTTAGCTTAGTCGGTAGCGTTGTGGACTTCGCAACAATAGGTAGCGGGTTCGAGTCCCGACGGGGCCACTCATTTTTTTTAAAGGTTTATGCCTCAAGGGGTTCCCCAACAACGCGGGTCCGAACAGTTGGTGACTTTATATTTCAATGGAGTAGCATGGAAAGCGTGCAAAAGCCGTCTCCCATGTCGAATCTCAAAAAGGCATGTTAAGAGAAATCTGGGTGTGGCCGGATCGCTAGAATTCCCCGGACACTCCCGGACGTAATTACGGACCCCTTCGGATTTCGCGAAAAGGGACTTCGATCCGAGGATTTATAATGCGCTCATTCATTGGCATTCAATCCACGGCACACGCAAAGAGAATTAGAAGTGTAGAATCGATTTATTTCGTACAGTCGACTCAAGAGAAATGAAATTGTGGAAAACGTGTTATATTTTTTATCTTATGACGGTGGTGTAGAGTGAAATGTTGATGCAGACATTCATCTCAAACAGTCAGAGAATGTCATAATTGTAAATATTTTAAAAAAAAATTAAATATGTAAAAAATAAATCATAACAAAATTTTATAAAATATTCCATATAACTTTTAAAAAAATATGTAATTTAAATGTTTGTTGTACGCATGCTGTACCAGCAAATCAACGTAATTAGTTACATAATAATCAATAGAAATAATAAAATCCTTAAGATTAATACGTTTAAGACAGTGGCGTATATTTGTAGGAGGCTTAGGACGATAGCCTGAAGCTGTAAAATAAAAAGGAGTAAACTTTGTTTAATTATCGATATTCAATAACCAAACTCGAATTGTTTTACTTTTGAAATATAAAAAAATATATTTTTAGAGTGAGTGTTGTCATTGTTTTTAAAGAGTTTGATATCTATGATAAAAATAGTATAATACTAAGTGAAACGGAATGATTTTATGTATCATTCTCATAAAAATCGCCTAAATTCAATTATAACTTGGAACCATATTTTTGGATCTGCTGCGAACGTTTTTCAATTCCATAAGTATAATGTTCACTTATCTTCTGGCCTCCAGTGAATAAAGGCGTCCAGCAGGTAATTAGAGGATTGCTAGTTCGAGCCCGTGAAGTGGACTTAATGACAAAGAAAAGTAAAAAAGTAGTGATCTTGCAATCAGAGGGTTGCCAGTGTAGTTACAAAAATACTAGAAAGTCGTCTATAACAACAAATTATACTGCCGTGTATACGGGTTGGTATGGTTTGGTTTTTGTTAATTAACATCGCACTAGAGCTACACAGTGGGCTATTGGCGACGGTTCGGGGTCAATCTCGAAGGAAAGACCCGGGAACACATACACATTCATACATGCACCTCGTTATTTTAGAACCATGGTCAGATGACGAGGAAACACCTGAACTGGCACCCAACGCCTTCAATAGACGTCGGGACTTTGGACCTCGATCAGATGTATCGTGCACCAGTCCCGTATACACGCCAGTATAATTTGTTGGATATTCTGGACGACTCACAGTGGGGTATTTGACCTCAAAAGCTGGCCAAAAGTCCATTTTTTTAAATTAAGAATTTTGAATTTTGGATTAAACCATATGATAAAAAACTATCTAAAGTACAATTCTGCAGCACTTTTTTTTTATTTTAACTGTATTTTCTGTGGCAACACTGTCGTTAAACTTAGAAAACTTGTAAACGGTGCATATTTGTACCAATAAAAACTAACTTTTTTCAGAACTATTTTATTTAAATTCTGCTAATATTTTTAGTTGACTGCGATAAAAAATGTATATAATATTATGTTTGATAACTTTTTTGTGTATTTTTACAATAAAATTTTTTTATAGTGCATTTTGAATGTAAATTTTTGAATATTTTATAAACACGAAAACATTTGTTAACTTTTTTCACTTCTCTTCACTATATAGAATAGTACAGAGTGATAAAGTAACTATTCTTCTACACGGGAGTACAAAAATTTCCACCACCTTTTCCCCCCTTTAGATTTTATGAGGCTTTTTCTGCAGCGTTCACCAAAATTATTAGAACGTCTTTTTCGAGTGCACCTGGATATTCACTGTGTGACAAAGCGAACATACATTGAATGCTTATCTAAATACTTCACAAGACGTGTTTTACAACAGTACAGTGTAGGGAAACTGTAAGTATACAATTGCGCAAGTGTCATAGTCTGAAAACCCCAACCCCAGAATCTCTCTTCTTTAAATTATCGGTTGTGCGGCTGCGGCGGTAATAAATTAAAAGCTCTAGTTGGGGAACTTTTTCCGACCCCTTCCTTCATGTGTTGATACTTGGAAATTCTCTTCAATCGAACACCAAAAGAAGAATGTGACCTTAAACCCGACACTCCAAGTGTTTATATTTGCTGCCCAAGTTTCATCCGCCCAAGAGGAACGAGTAAATTCGTAGTACTAGGATTGACTCCATTCTGCTCTGTATCTCCGAGAAAAATAGTACATTCTGCTCTGTATCTCCGAGAAAAATAGTACATTCTGCTCTGTATCTCCGAGAAAAATAGTACATTCTGCTCTGTATCTCCGAGAAAAATAGTACATTCTGCTCTGTATCTCCGAGAAAAAAAGTACATTCTGCTCTGTATCTTCAAGGAAAACTAAGATCAAATAGCTTTTTGTTTATGGATCCAACATCTGCAGGTTCGAATTTTGATATCTTGTAGAAAATATTCCTTTTATTTGATTGTATGTGAAAATATTAATTAAAGCAAGTTTAAAAATAATAAGGATGTAACATAATTGAATAATATTAATACATCGTTATGCAAAATAAAAAAAATACTGTCTTTAATTTTTTGGCTGTAAGAAAAAATACCTTTAATAATGGGAATGCACATAATATCGTTTTTTAATGGCTTACTGGCAAAAAAGTATGACATTGTACAAAATATTGCTTTTATTCGAAACATATTTTTAATAAAAGAACAACTTTGATTAAAGTAAGAAAAGTAGCACGAAGACATACTGATAGGTCTACCATAACTTTTTTTTAATTTTAGGACCATCGGGAATTACATTTTTAACTAGAAAATGTCTTTTTGATATTATGAGAAACTGCCCTGAAAAAGGTATCATAAAAAAAGTTCAACTACATGGAAAGTTATATAATATTAAAGCCCTCCTTTTCTGATGAAGAAAAAAAGCAATTTAAACATAAAATCTCGGTCTTGAAATCCAGATTTAAAAGTAAATGGCTTACAGTTAATATGTCGGAAGAAAAAATTCTAAAGAAACACCAAAAATGGTTGGAACATTCAATCGAAATTCCCACAAAAAAAAAATCGCTTGTCGACCTTCGAAATCATTTGATGGGTTAAGTGATCGCAGTAAAATACGCAAAACCAAGGAGCTAAGAGAAAAAGCCAAATCCGAAGAATTAATCTATGCCACTCAAATGAAACTACATGAAACTAGAAATATCTAGGGTTCAAAAGTAGTAAAGGATATCACAAAGTCTCTATTAAGAGCAGCCAAATACAGAAAAGCATTTGTTAGCCACACTGCTGAACAAAAAAAGTCACAGCTAACACCAATTCGTGCTTTGACAATTTTCGTGGAAGCTGGGTTATCACGTAAACGATATGAAGTAGTAAGAACTAGTGACAAAAACCTATTTCTTTAGGTTAAGAAATAATGATATCCTGCTCCAAACACGTATCAAATAATTTCTACTGGTACCGAAATACAACTTCAAGCTTCATACGAGTGAGCGATTAATCACATATTTGTGAGAGGCTTTAAATACGTTTATATTGATGAAATAAAATCGCTAGAACTTTTTTACAAATAGGGATGTGATGGTTCCGAGCAATCACAATACAAACAAAGATTTGAGAATAGTTGCGATTCCGATGCGAATATCTTCCAATCTGCTTTAGAGCCTCTTTAATTAACAGGTTTAAAAAGCAAAAATACATTGCTATGGAAAAATCCTACACTATCGTCACTGCGATATTCAGGCCCATCACGATAAGATTTATACATGAAAGAGCAGATATCACAAATGAAGAAATACAATACATAAAAAATCAAATAAAAAATTTATAAGAAACCCAATGTTTTTTTAAATTTCTTGCAAAAAATATAACTTTGTATACATAATTAGAAATATATAGGTTGTTTATTATTTTTTTGTAAATATGCCTGACATATAGTTGCAAAAATAGACAACTCCACTTTAAAAAAAAATTATATTTTTTATTATAATTATTTTCATCTAAAACTAATAATTATTAGTGAGTATCTAAAGGGTGGATAAAATATATATAAAACAAACTATTTAAATTTAGAAAGTTTGAAAGTAACGCAATATAAGTACTACTAAAAATTAAGCATTCTTGGTTTGTTTGGATATGTCTTGTTTTGCAGCTGTAGAAATAACTCGTTTGAATTTTCAACTTATTTAAATTTTTTTTATTTTAATATGTAATTTTAAAATAGAAAATGCAATAAAATAATTTTGGCCAACTTTTTGGGTCAAATACCCCTATGTGCGACTTTCTAGTATTTTTGTAGCGAAGCTGGCAACCCTCCGATCGCAAGATCACTACTTTTTTACTTTTTTATGTCAAGTCCATTTCACGGATTCGAACCACCAATCCTCTGATTAGTAGCTGAACGCCTTACCAACTGAGAAACTGGGGCTCACCGTGTATACGGGACTGGTGCACAGTAAGCTGATAAGAGTCCAATGTCCTGACGCCTATTAAGATTGCGTCGGGTGCCAGCTGAGGTGTTGTCCTTGTCATCTGACCATGGTTCAAAACTACAAGGCACTGTTTCCCGGATCTTTTCTTCGAGATAGGCCCCGAACCGTCGCCAATAGCCTACTGTACAGCTACGTTAACCAAACCAAACCTCTCGTCTTGTCTTTGATTTTTGCTCTTATTGCATAGTATAGGTTAAGTGTAGTAGAGCTCCCACTCAGGAAAACCACTCATGATTCTAATACTAATTACTTAGTCCAGTCATTAAAAATAAATTTGTCTACGTTCTTAATCTTGGTGTGTTTCGCTTTTAAATCTCTTTCGGTGAAGGTAACTTCGATAACTAATAAATAAATCATATATAATGAACCCTAGACAAAAAATTTCACCTTTCTTTCTCTAAGGTCGCTTTTTCACACACCGGAAAAATCGAAGCCGGTGACGGCGCTAGTGGAAATGTTATCCAATTAGAACTTTATCACGTTGTCCGTTCCGGCATTGTAAACCGTAACATAGAATGCAGAGACGTCACTGGTACCGGTTTTCATGGTGTATGAAAAAGAGGCTTAACTCTACTTTCTACTAGAAATATAGCAATTTCTATATATCTATATGTTTGTGAAGGAAATGGCATCTCCTTTTCTACGTCACGCAACCACTGACACCCCTTCCTAAATAGCACAGTCACGCATGATAGATCCCCCTCTCTTAAGGGTGCGAGACGTAAGAAATGAACGAACCCTCATGCCAGTTTCACGACCGTTCACGGATCTGTTTCGAAGTATTAATAACCATAACACACAACCCCAAATAAAATTATTCCATTCCGATCACCACAAGTGATTCATCAGCAAAAGATTCAAGAAGAAGGAGAAAAAGAGTAGGAGGAAAAGTGCTTCGGTGTGCAGGTCGGCGTTGGAGTCCTGCCACCCTTCTGGAACTTCCAGGTGGCTTCATTGTTCGAAGGCGCGCGTCGACAGGAGGGACTTTGGAGGACAAACAAATGATCCGTCTTCGAGATCATCTCCATCTCTTGGATGAGGGAGAGAGACGCGATTGCCGACATGAAGGAAGAAGCAAGGGGAGCATTGTCTCGGAGAGTCTACCTTTTCAAGGGCTTTAGATGGTATCACACTCCATTCAAGAGGGGGTGGGACTAGTGACGTATTTACATGGGTTATAGAGAGCTATATTGGCACACACACACAAAAACAACAACGAACCCACCCCCAAGAGAATACCCGACATGCGATTGGTTGGCATATTCTCGAACTCAGAACCTTCTGGTGATTAAAATGATACAACACACACCTGGATTAACAGGCGTGATATCACGACCAGGGATCTCTTGTTTTTCTAGCCATTCCCCCAATTTTGAAATTCATAAAAAATACTCATTTTGACAATATTTTTTAATTCACAGGCTTGAGGTACAACTTATAAGCTATATCTGTACAATAATTATAAAAATATTAAATAATATGAAATAGCATGCCTAGGAAAAATTATTGAAATATCCAAGCTGGGAAAGCAACTTTACAATGGCAAAAATCGTGTGAATGTAAGTGGGTTAACACGCTGAATGCGGTACGGGGTCCATTGACCCCTTATTTAACTATATACCCTAGTACTGAGCATGTGGGAGGCGAACTTTTAAGAATTTTCAAAGCTGATTTAACTTTGAAACTTCACATAGAGTATGGCTGTGTGTCCAATAATATATCAAAATTCGATAAAAAAAATAGCACGAGGTCAATTGACCCAGTACCGCACTGAACGTGTTAAGTTAATTAATTTTTAGATGAATCCATTCTGGACTGCTACTGTGGAATACTGGTTTACAAATATGAATAAGGAAAATGTATAATTTCCCCCAAATTATCAATTTTCAGGGTGCTTGATACGTTTAAACTAAGGAAAGAGAGATAACAGAAATGTCTCCTTATCGGAGCATTCCGATTTCAATAGCATTCATACATATCTTCGTAGGGGAGCCCACCGAGCGTTAAGGGTTAAATTATAATCGAAGTTCCTTCACACGGATAGAAACTGAGAATCGAGAACAATTGGTTCCGTTCTCACGAGCTGTGATCAAGCCACGACATCGCAGAAGCAGAAATTAACAAGGAGGTATATTAATAATTCGCGGTTGCAGTTAAATTGTGATTCGTTCTTATTCCGGAGAATGGAACAATACCGAGGATCGTAAATTCGAACATCGCCTCTTCTCATTTCCGGTTCGTTAGGGACGGCCGCTCTGATTGGAGCAGACGATAATTCACCTCATTGAAGCAGATGGCAGAGAAGATGTTATAACTTCTTAAAAACACTGTCAAAGTTTTGAAACTTAGTAATTGGGGGGGATTTTGTAGAGATGTTTTCAAGAGAGAGTTCAAATACCTATTGGTGTTTGGCAGTGACGAACCTAGAACATTTTACAGGTGGTACGAGACTTTTTAGTTGCCCCCCCCCCCCACTCACCATAATTTCAGAGCACCTTCTGTGAAAGTCTGTTAACTGCTTAATTAAGCGACGAATAAGCTACATTTTGTTTGTGTATTATTATAACTATTTTTAATTTCAAATTTTCTTTTCTATAAGTAGATTTTCATTAAACATCAAATCTCAATCACATGAAAAAAACCTACTCTGTCACCAGTGCCGTCACACATAAAAAAATTTGAGGTGTGTGTGGGGGGAGGGGGGGGGGGGTTGAGACAAGAAATTTACCAACTTAACGATTCGAAATTCCCAACTTAACATTGTTGGACGCCATCTCAGGTGTTGTCCACGTTATCTGACCATGGTTCAAAAATACGAGGCATTTTTATGAGGTCTAGCTTTTTCGTCGTGTACAATCGTCTTTTTTACTTTTCTAAAGTTTTTTGGGATATATATTTTATTAAATCAATGAACACGATGTAAATAAAAAGCCAAGCAATCACCATCTAGAAACCATAATTTACCTTTTTGTGAAAAAAATATGAATTCTGCAAAACAAGAAAGAAAAAGTAGATAAAATTACTTATATGACAAAAACCCATCATAAAGAACAAAATATTTAAAAACATTTAAAATCCGAGCAATGAAAAGTGCCACAAAATGTAAAATAAGTTTTTATTCTGTTAGTGAGACGAGGTTTCATCGGATTGGCGAATTTAGCAACTTCCCAAATATTATGCGCTAGAAATACATGGTGTTGACATTATGTAATGCGATAAGGGTATCACTTTACCATCAAGTTCAAATACAAACACACTGTGAAAAAAACATGGCAGAGATATGGAAATCTAATATCGGGACTTTCTAAAATCTAATTTCCTGAATTCTCCAACTCAGATATCGATTCGTTTGAGACGGTTCATTTATTTCACGCTCGTTTTTTATAGGGAAATAAATACATTGGAAATTTTTATTCTAAAATATTTGATAAAGAATAGCTGATTATTTTTAAATTTGTTAAGTTGTGTAAAGAAATTAAGAAAGAATAAACAGTGCGAATTTTAGAATTACTTGCGAAAATCACTGATCAATATATCTATACTAAAGTAGTTCTGGGAACAGTAGACCTCGCGACCACAACAAACAAACAAAACATACGCACAGCCGCGGAAAAAAAAAACGAACCACCGATGATTATTTCGTTTGTTTTTATAGTAGAGCTAAACTTAATATACCATTTTGTAGGAAATAAAGTCTACTATACATTGATATACAAAAAATTTACATAGGGGACTATCTTCATACTCGAATCCGCACCAACTTTAAAATTTTCAATAGCAACGCCTACTTTTGATAGCGCAGAAATGTTCCCCGCCCTCAAAATAATCTATATACAAATTTTCGTTAATTTCCTACATTTATATGCAGAGATATTAGACAATATGTATCGATCTTATTTGAGGGGCTACCTCCACATTGAACAAAGTATTAGTGAGACTTCGAAATAAAGTACGCTGGTAGAAAATGTTTTGGCGTTAGCCGTGGTTCTTATTTTTCCGTGGTCATTCATTCCCCCACTCCTGTATACACTTCGCCTCTATATAAGAATTTATAATTTTATACCAACGCGATCACAGTGCTTTTACTTCTCAAAATTCGTAGATTTCTGTTAAGTTCTGCAGATTTTAAATTCGTGTATGACCCCTTAAATGACCATTTGATGCACATTATAATATTGCCAAAAAACTACAAAGAGGAAAATCATGAAATTTTAGGTATGCATATAAAACGTTTTTCTTAATTCATCACTATCAAAATATAGCATGGTTGCTATTCATAAATTTTATGAATATTAATATCCTAATTTAAATAAAATTAAAAAATATACATATAAGTAATGAAAGTTAGTATATTTTATTTGGGTCGTTTAGAAGTAACACGCATAAAAATTTCAGCTTAATAAAATTATTATTTCGAAAGATATGATTAAAAGTTTAAGAAATTCATTTAACATTACGAGTTCTAAACTTTAGATATGAATAATTAAAAAACTACTTAACCAAATGACTTGCAAATTGATATTCAACGATAAATTTTGTCGTAGATTTGAAATATTGAATCAAAATTGGGTGTTGCTATTGGAAATTTTAAAGTTGGTGCGGATTTTAATATGAGGATAGTCCCCTATGCAAATTTTTTGTATATCAATGTGTAGTAGACTTTATTTCCTACAAAATGGTATATTAAGTTTAGCTCTACTATAAAAACTAACGAAATAATCATCGGTGGTTCGTTTTTTTTTTTTCCGCGGCTGTACGTCGTTTTTAATGGTTTCAAGGAAAATGCATGCCATATTTGAAGAAAATTGAACAACGCGTTTCGTCGAGACTGCGTAACAAACAAATTTATCAACAGATGAAATGCTGAACGGTCGAGTTAAAGCAGTACTTCGCTAGCGTTTAGTAAAATAAGATGAATTTGTTGCGATTGCGTTTTTCAGAAGACTAACTTTCCCTTTAAAAGTGAAAGGATATAATTCAAAACTATTATACAGGGGTGTTGCCCGGCTTCATGCATTTTGGAGCAGCGTTCGGAGCAGGTAAAATCGAAATTTGGAGCAGCAAAAATGTATTTTGGAGCAGGTAAAATTGAAATTTTGAGCAGCAAAAAGACGTTTTGGAGCAGGTAAATTGAAATTTGAAGCAGTAAAAAGGCGTTTTGGAGCAGCTAAAATTAAAATTTTGGAGCAGCTAAAATTGAAATTTTTAAGCAGCTAAAATTGAAATTTTAGAGCACCGAAAAAGGCTTTTTGATCACATGAAATTAAAATTTAATGCAGAATAAAACTTTTGGGTGTAGCTAAATTTAAAAATTATCATGTACCACATGAATTAAGATGTAACCCCAGGAAACCAAGGCCATTAGATCATAGCCAACAATAAAACTTTCATTGTACCACTAAAACTAAAAGGAAAATGCACAATTTTGAAGAAAAAAACATGATGCACTCTTAAAAATAAATGCTTAATATTACATTGAAATTAGAGTAAATGTAACCTTAAAAGTAAAAACGTAATATACCTTGAAGTAAATAATGCATCCATAAAAGAAAAAAATCTGTAGAACCCTACTATAAAATGTTTAAAAAAAACTTTAAAAAAAAAAGAAAACGCTAAAAACTAAAAAATAATTTTTAATTTTACGAACAAGCTGAATTTTTTTTAATATTTAATACTAAAAATTTAGATAAAGTATTTGTATAAATTGCCTCCAACTTAAATTTTTTTAATAAAAATAAAATTAGGTAATATTAAATATATACATATATTTAACATGTTCATATTTTTTTTTACTATTTAGTATTTTTTTCTTAAAGTTGGTTCAAAGAAGAAAAAAAAGATTTTCCCCTTTTTAGTTTTTAATTAGCAATATGCTTCATTCACTGCAATTATTCACCTGGAAGCTCAAGTTTTTATTTTTGTTTGCTGAAGTGGACTTTTCTTTATCCAACAATAACAAAATTTAATCAGACAAATTTTTTTTCCTCAAACAGTATTGTTAATTGAGAATTCTGGATAGTTAAATGCAAGATAATATCGATATTTGTCACAAAAGGTTCCAAAGTGAGACATCCTCTATCCAATAACTTTTACTCTCCAAATTTCTGAATTAGAACAGAAGTCACGCGAATATACATACATGAGAAAAATATATATATAAATGAAATTGATAACCTCATCCTTGGTGCATTTGGTGGTATTGATAGGTGCACTTTAAATCGGTTAAACAGCAATTGCACAATGTGTATCCTTTACAACAAATTTCCATTGTATTACAGAAAGCAAAAGTATATCCCTTTAAGCAAATAAACTTGTAAAAGAAAATTTCTATTTAGCCACTTAAATAATCCCCAAACAATTTCAGACAAAAAAGAAGTCCAATGTACCTTTAAAAGAAAATCCCATAATACACTTAAAATAAAACCAAAGGGTACACTTTAAGGTAAAAGAATTTATCCCAAAAAGATTAATCATAGCGTACCACTAAAAGAAAATCCCAGTGTACCAACAAAAAAAAACACCTTTGTACCATCAAAAGAAAAGCCGAATCTACCCTTAAAATATAACAACAGAGAACAATTAAAAGTAAAAGCTTAATATATCCTATATAGAAAAGCCCCAGTGCATACTTAAAAGGGAAAAAAAAAACAATATACCCTTAACAGTAGAACCTAATATATATAAAAAAGAGAAGTCCAGTGTACCTTGTACAAGAAAAAAAAATAATGTATCCCTCAAAGAAAAAAAAAGCAATATACCCTTAAAATAAAACTTAAGATACCTATAAAAATAAAAGACTAATGTATCGCAAAAAGAAAAGGCTCAATATACCAATAACCCAGTGTACTCATAAAACAATACATAGACCCTATAAAAGAAAAATCACAGTATCCTTTTTTTAAAAAATTCCAAGAAGCCGACACCCCCCCCCCACCCCCTAAAAAAACATTTATGTACATCTAAAATAAATCAAATTATACTCCTAAAAGTAGAAATTTAGTATATATAAAAAAAAGAATTTTCAAAATTAAACAATATTATTTCCTACAATGATTCAGTTGAGAGTTTTGTATACTTAAATATATATAACTTCCACCTTGATGCGTTTGACAGTATTGGTTAATGCGTTTTAAGTCAATTAAAAAGCAGATGCACAATGTCTTTACAACAAATACCAATTGTATTTTAAAAAAATTACTCCTTTAAATAAATGAACTCTTAAAATAAAATTTCCAATTTACACCCAAAATAATGTGCAAACACCTTCAAACAAAGAAAAGTGCAATGTACCTTTAAAAGAAAAACCCAAAATACACTTTAAGTGAACCCTTTAGTTTTATTTTAAGGTAAAAAAATGTGTCCTAAAAAAAATCTCAGTATACCCCCCCCCCCCAAAAAAAAAAACCTGTGTATCCCCATAAACAAAAGCCCAAATGTACAGCCAAAAGAAAAATCCAATGTACCCTTAAAATAAAACACCATAGAACAATTAAAAGTGTATCCGACAAAGAAAATACCCAGTGCATCCCTAAAAGAAAAAGAAAACAATGTACCTTTAAAAATAAAAGCCTGATCTATCCAAAAAAGATAAGCACAGTGTACATATACATGAAAAAAAAATGTATTCCTAAACGAAAAACCCAATGTATCCCTCAAAGAAAAGCCCAACATGAACATACCCTTAAAAAAAAAAAACTGTGCCAATAAAAAAGCCTAATGTACGTTTATAAGAAAAAGTCTAATGTATGCCTCAAATTAAAAGCCTAATTTTTCCCAAAAAGAAAAAGAAAAAAATAACAATGTAGACACAAAAAAAAGTACCTACAAAAGAAAAGACCCCTAGAATTCTTTTAAATAAAAATTCAAATGAAGGCATCACTCCCGCGTCCCCCCCCCCCCCCACCAAAATTAAACATATATCTAAAAAAATATAAATATACTTATAATGTACCTCTACAAGTAAAAGCCCAATGCTTCTAAAAGTTAAAGTCCAAGGGTAGTCCCAAAAGTATAAAAAAAAAATGTACCCCCCCCCCTTTTAAAAAACTATAAAAGCAAAACTAATGTCAAATGGTAATGTACTCCAATTTCTTTAACTTAAATATATTCCCAAGATCTAAATTCCAATGTGTATTCTAAAAACTAAATCAAAGTGTGCTCCAAAATATATGAAGTTTTAACTAAGAAAAAGTACCTTCAAAACGAAAACTATCATGCACCCTTCAGGTTTTAAAGTAAAATGTACCAATAAAAGTATAAGTCAACATGTTTTCACAAATGATAGGTTAGAGCACATGCAAAAAAAGTGTAACTTTACAATGAAATCAATGTACTTCTTCAAAGTCCATTGTACCATTACTATAAGAATATTTGACAGTTTGCAATGTCCCCAGTCCTTTTTCAATTAAGTCTAAAGAAATCGTAAAATGGGCAAATTATGAATATATTATAGATAAAAATTAAGTAGAGGGCAATATTTACTGAAGAGTAATAATTGTATTCTATACATAGGATCATAAAATTAAAATTGGCGCAGGTTTGGCGCAATTTGGCTAAAAATCAGTGTTTTGGAGCAGCTTGGAGCAGAAATCGCGAATTGGCGCAGTTTGGCGCAATTTGCGCAGGCGCAACACCCCTGATTATATGTTGATTTGACTAAAATTCAGTATATGAAGGCATTTTTGCGTAGCCTTTAACTCTAAAAATGAAAAACGTGTTTTTTTTTTTGTAAATAAATTTTAAAACATTAATTTCTTTTTTATAAAATATCGATGTATAAATGCGAAAGCCTACGCCACTCACTCGCTCATCCACAATTCTTCAACTTCCCATGTGCCAAGGAAGATGAAATTTTGCAGAGTTGTTCCTTAAATCTTAAATAGGAGAAGTATGCTATTCGCGAACTTCTAAGCTAAAATACCCGTTCTGCACACGGAATTAAAATAAAATTACTCATTACCCATTCTGCAACTTTTCGTGTAAACAGGAAGATGAAATTTGGCATAGTTGTTCTTTATATTTTAAATAGGAAAAGTTATTTGCGAATCTCTAAAAAGAAATACTCGTTCTGAGCACGGAGTTAAAATAAAATTCGCGTATTATTCGCGAAGGAGGAAAGTAAGCTATTTGTGTTCTTCTATCTGAAGTACCTGTTCTGCGCACCGGATTGAAATAACACTTAATCTAATAATTAATTGTTTAAAAAAAATTTGAGAGGAAAAGGAATAGTCTATTAATTAAGAATATGTTTATAAATATTGTATTTGTATTTATACTTAGTGTGTGTTATTTTCTTTGCATGCGTAGAGAGGGTATTTAAGATAGTACTAAATATAGTTAAATTATTAAATTACGCAAGTCTTTTATAAATAAGTTTAGTTATTAAAATAATAATCCGTATGTAATCTAACTTTTTTTCATAAAAATTTATATTGAAGCTTGCATTTATTTTCCAATTTCGACAACGTTAAAAATGTAGGTATAAATTAAATAAATAACTCAAACCTGTAAGTACAACGCTGCAAGTGTATTATTTCCCATTTTGTCTAATCAACACATTTGTTTAACTTATATATATTTCAGTGTTTTTATATTTTTTATAAGTATTTATATATTTCAGTACCTAGTTTATATGCGGATGACACCGCCGTCGTGGCAAAAGGTGCAATGAGACAAAGAGTCTTCAATTACACGTAAACTTTATCAAAGAATGGATGAAAATGTTGAAAATCAAAACTAATGTGACAAAACAGAAGCAATCATGTTTACTAAAAACTTAGTAATGTCTTAGTAATGTCAAAGCAAAAAATCAAATGGGCAAAGGAAGTTCAATATCTATATATATGTGGGAATTCCACATTAAATATATATCAGGCAAATTTAAAAAAATGTTCGCAGGAAACTTTATTCACTTATATCAAGAAATAGCAAACTTTCAAGAAAAAATAAATGACTTGTCTTCCAATATTCTCTCAGACCAAGTGAAGCCGCACCTGCCTGGGGAGATCTGCAGAAAAAACCCATTTGAACAAATTGCAAACTCTTGAAAATTCTGTTATTAGACCAATGACTAAAACAAGGTGGTTTTTCCATACACACAACATTAGAAAAGCTTTAAGTTTTCCAAGTTTCGAGGTTTACAATAAAAAAAAATACCGAGAAAACTTGACGAAAATTTACAAGAACATGAAAATTCAAATGAAATTAAAAATATTTCAAATTACGATGCGAAACTTTTGCGCAACAGAAAAAGCTCCAGAGCCTTTGTTACCTGATTACAAGATTTCAAATCCCTCTCCAACTCTCTGAGTTGTTGATGGGGGCTTTTACAGCTTCTTTCTCTCCTTAGTCTGGAGATTATTATGCATATTATACCTCATGAAAACAAAAATGTAATTGAATTTGGATTCAAGTTTTAAATTTCAAAATCTTTTTGAAAATTTAATCACTTTATTTTGTTAATACTGCCATCGTCGAGGAGTTGTCATCCTTGTGTTGGATTGGTATTTGAACTACTTTTATGTTGACACATGCATTTGTTGTCTCTGCGACACCATTTCTAATTTGAACTTACCCCTCCCCCCCGCATGACGTCCCCCCCCCCATGAACCCCTCCCCCCTCATGACGTCTTTACATGATTTCAAATTTTGACAATTTTATGTTTTTTGTCCGTGCTGTTCCCTGTGATGTCCTTCAACTTGGGTAATTCCTTTTTAAAATGATTTATTCATATTTAAAACTCATTGTAAGGGATACACAGCCTTCGGCTATAGGTACCTTCTCCCTTACCTTTACCGTAGGATTATTTACCGTAAGGTATCAACTTACGGTAAATAATCACCTTCGAAATCACTTAGCGAGATTACAGAATCGGAACGGAATGACAAAAAAGTGACTGCTTCTACTGCTAGTGTGGGTGAATAGAAGCAGTGGATAAATTTAATTTGTTTTGCCTCCAAAGTCAAAAATTAAAAAAAAATTACCATTAGGGCTTATAGTACAAGCGGCCACCTAACTTTTAAAGATATTACTTATAATTATAAGTGTACAAGAAGAAGTCCTAATATGGCAGTAAAGATGAAAACTGCTGCTATTCAACCGATACTATGGTGTTTTTTCTATTCAAGGTACAAATAAAAACTCTGCTAAATTTCATCTTCTTGGCTATACGTCACGCTGCATAATCAGTAATGAGTGATTGAGGGTTTTCGTATTTCTTATATAAAAAGATAGGGTAACACAAATTAATAAATCCCACCAAGTACATGATTGAAATACAGGCACGCATAAAAGAAGCTTGCGCACGTAAGTGAAAGGAATTACAATCCTTTTTTTTAAAGAAACAATTTAAACTACACAAAGAAAAAACGACGCTCAACAGAAGGTCCATTCAAACGAAATTCCTCTTTAAAAGGAACTTGTCGCCTGCAAAAGAAGTTTCGAACGATTTTGCTCCTCCCCCGCATCCCTTCCCTTTACGTGAACAAAAGACCACCTGAAAGGGGATTGAATTTGAAAGAAGTGAGTATTTAAAGGATTCTTTTAAAAAATTGCTTGCATTAGCGGTGCTCATGGAGTGAAGTAAGTATAAAAGCTGCAAAATAGTAATGTATACTGAAAAATGCTTTTATTCAATAGAACTAAAATAAAGAAAAAACTATTTTCATTAATTGTAGAGCAGTAATACTATGAGATACCGAAGCTGTTTTTTAAGGACTCCCCAATTTTATTTTTAGTTATGTGAAATGTTTTAACATTTTAGCGTATGTTTTTAAAATAGTTTTATACGTGTATTATTATTATTAAGTGACTTCAGTGCCGAGTTTAATATTGAACACTATTTTGGCAATCCCAGCATTGACCTGCCGCGGAACAGAATTTTTATTGCAATCCAATATTATCTCATGTGTAAGGCTATGAAATTCATATTGTTTATTTTCTCAACCTTTGCACACATGCGACATTTTAGTATTTCAGAGCGAAAAGTAAAAAAAAATCGGGTAAGTACAGATCGCACTGTACTGTAAGGTATGGTTAGCGAATATTTTTGGACTCCACGCGGTACAAAGGTAGGAGGGAGTTGATAAATGACCAACCTGGTTGACGCTGCTCGCCTTCCTCTACACGATTGTAGGTCGTCTATCCCCCAAAGGCAGATTCTCCGTGAAGTTATAGGGGCGGAAGCGCATACTGCAGTAAAGGACGACATTCCTTCTGTATGGTATATATAGGTAAATTATATACGGTAAATGGCCAACATGGTTGACCCGGCACACCTTCTTCTACACGTTGGTAGGTCGTTTATCCCCCCAAAGGCAGATTCCCCGTGTAGTAATGGGAGCAAAAGCGCATGCTGCAGCCAATGCCGATATTTCTTCTATACGGTATATAGGTGAAAGGAGGGATGGGTTACAATAGGCCTGATCGACGCGTTCCTTTTTTATTCTACACGATTATATATCATTTATCCCCATAGACTGATTCCATGTGGAGTTATATGGTTATGGAAAGTGTGTCGTTTTTTAGATTTCGATTTGTTGCGGCGATGTACCCATGCCGATTTTATAGGCTATTCACGTCAAAAAATCAAAGTGCGAAACTTGAGACAGGATCGGTTCAAAGAATTTTTTTGACACAATCGAATATGATTTTGGTGCCGTCATTTTCCAAAGTCATTTTTAAGGCGATTTCGCAACTTGAGTCATATCGGGCTTGTCAAATGAGAAAACTAATAATAATTCACTAATTCGCGAAACATGAGGGAAACTACTGTTCTGCTGCAGGCTCAAGAGGTCGTTTTCATGTATAAAATAAAAATCCAAGCTATGTTAAACTCTATAAAGTAATATGTAGAAATAATGTGATCACTTAATATCAAAGAAATGTATTAGTTTCATTGTAATATATAATTTAATTAAAAATATAAACCTTATATAATGTCAAATGTTGATAATAAATTTTCAACTCAAATCATTTATATTTTTTGTTTCCCTGAATTTTTGCCCGCCTTAGTCCGGCATCTCAAGCGGCCGCTTGTCTTAAGTCGCCCCTGATTTAAAAACAATACTTTTCCTTTTCTCATTTAACATCGACGACGATTTACAACAGCATTGAATTTTCACAGCATAGTTTCGTGAACAAACTGAAGATGTATCAAATTACTACCATCTTTAACAGATGAACATTTTTGAAAAAAAAATCTAATTTTGATGCAGATGAAGCTTTTAAGTACATATGCATCTTCCCTCAAAATTGTTTGGCTCTACTTGATTTATTCAAGCAGATACATATAAGTAAAAAGTATATGTTTAACTTATAATAGTACTATTTCATTAAGCGAACCTAAATGCCAAATGAGCGAAAACGCGCCACTTTTGTTAACCTATCAGCACTAATCACGCTCGTGGATGATGAAAAGGGAAAAGTATCGTGCACAGTTTTTCCTTGGCGACAAATAGTAGATGTTCAACGGAAAGTGACACTTTTCTTCAATATTCTTGTCAGTGACAAAGTTTTTATTGAGGAAAGTGATTTTAGTCAGTTAACCCCTTCTTCTAATTGCCCCTTAAATTATCCAAATCTTTCTTTCAGACTAGTAAACGGCTCCAAATGAATAATAATAAATTAAAAAAATAAATACCAGGCACGTAGGTATAGATTTTTCATGGGGGTGGTTCTGTGACTAAGTAACTTATTCTCACCCCCGCCCCCAAAACAAATGACCTCCCTCCCCCATTTTTTTATAAACTTATTAATTTTTATTCAAGTAAACAGGAATACGTTGGCATATAAGTATAAAAACAGCTACATTTATCATTTATTTTTCATGAAATCCTTACCAATATAAGTTATTAACTATTTTTAAAATTAGTAAATAACAATCCCTAATTATGAAGTAAAGTTATAGAACAGATTTAAATTTTTAAATTCCTTCTGTAATTCAAATGTTATATAATGAAACACGATAACGTTATGGTTATGTTACGCTTATTTTGAAATAAAAATAACCTCAAAAAATGTTTTTGAAGCATTTTGAAAACTATTTTAACTGATAGGACCCCCGGGAAATAACAGGTCTTCTATTATGCAACTCAACAAGAAGTATTATACTAGAAATTGAAATTTTTAAAGTACTTTTATTTTTACAGTAATTCGATTTTTAATTTTTTTCCCCTTGGCTTTCAATGGGAGGGGTTTGAACCCCTTGAACAACACCCCCTTACCTACGTGCCTGATAAATACCCAATACACTTTCCCCTGGTTTGCCATAGAATACTTGATAAACAACCTTGTAAATACCTTATATTCGGCGTTGAAGAACGCGAGAGAAGAGAAAACTAGCAAATAAAAACGAGAGAGCCAGAGACTGTACCTCAGAAACAATCAAACAAAGAGACAGCCAAAAGTCGTTATTACCCCGACCGCCATTCTCACTGAGTGACTATCGGTGTTGCCAAGCCAGCGTATATAAATAAAGACAGGAGGAAATTATAAAAATAAGAAAGAATTGTATTGTTGCTGACGGTTAAAGTTATGAAGAGGAAAGAGCCAGGGAATATTTCTTCTTTCGACATTTTTTTGGCAACGGTAGAGGTTTTTGTGTTCTACGATGAAATCCACATGTCTTCCAATAAAGGTTGCATTTTTTTTTTACGAAGACGAAATGGCAAAGTTTAAATCACCGTAATAACTGTGTCTTAACTATTAAAAGTTATAAATCAACTAAACTTAATCCCGGGCAACTGTCTAAAATCACGTATTAAAAAGGGAACTGCGCCTATAGCGGCCCTTTTTTGAAAGATACGGAAAATCTTTCAACTCTTTTTTTTTTTTAAATACTAGAGGGCAAGTCTATAAAAAGGAACAATTTCAAGAATTTTTCTAAAAATATTTTTTCAACGATATATATAAAATATAATTGAGATTACCTTAATTAAAAGTTCTTAAAATTGAAGACGTGGGTGTAAGAACCAGACAGCTCCAGTTTTTCCTGATTTACACTTTTTCACTTATTCCTATAAAGAAAAATGGAAAGTTTCCAGCTTCATTTCTCATCATTTACAGACGGAAAAAAAACATCCGCCGTGTATAGCGAACTAGAGTACGTTAAATCTGTCGTGGTTCAAATGTTTATAAGGTTTCTTCGGGTGCCAGGTCAGTTGTCGTTCCCGTCATTTGACCAACGTTTTGTAATCTGACCATGGTTCAAAATAACGAGGTAATGTTCTCGGGTCTTTCTTTCATGATATATCCCAAACAGTCATCAATAGCCCATACTGTGCATCTCCAATGCGACGTTAATCAATCAACTAACCAGCCAAGAAGATCCATTCATAATTGGCGGACAAAGCAATGGAAGTAGTATGACGTCAAATTACCTGAATTTGGTTTGGTTAAATAACATCGCACTATAGGTGCACATTGGGCTATTGGCGACGGTTCGGGCGTATCCCCGAAGGAAAGACCGGTTTGGTTTGGTTTTATTAATTAAGGTCGCACTACAGCTGCACAGTGGGCTATTGGCGACGGTTCGGGGTCAATCTCGAAGGAAAGACCTGAGAACACATTCATACATGCACCTCGTTATTTTAGAATCATGGTCAGATGACGAGGAAACACCTGAACTGGCACCCAACGCCTTCAATAGACATCGGGACTTTGGACCCCGATCAGATTTATCGTGCACCAGTCCCATATACACGCCAGTATAATTTATTGGATATTCTGAACGACTTTCTAGTATTTTTGTTGCGAAGCTGGCAACAATCCGATCGCAAGATCACTACTTTTTTACTTTTCTATGTCAAGTCCATTGCACGGATTCGAACCACCAATCCTCTGATTAGTAGCTGAACGCCTTACCAACTGAGCAAGTGCGGCTCTGGAAAGACCCGGGAACAATGCCTCGTATTTTTGAACCATGGTCAGATGACGAAGACAACAAATGAGCTGGCACCCGACGCAACCTTAATAGACGTCAGAAAAGTTTGACCCCGAGCAGATTTGACGCACACGAGTCCCGTATGCACGCCATAAAAATTTGGAGGCATGTTCGGACGACGTATTTTTACTTCGCACCGAAGCTGAATACATTTTTTCGAGTCTCTTGTATCAGCCATATTCGAACTCGCAAAACTCTGTTATTCTAGCCGACGACAGTACCACGGGGGGGGGGGGGGGGGGGGGGGGCTACGGATCCCTCTGAATTCTCTGGAACAATTCCATTCTCGCCTTACAGAAGAGTCTCGGTGGGGAAAAAAAGCGCCAGGAAGGTTGGAGGACGTCGCTTTATCGTTTTGGCAAATGAGGGGAGAGCTCGTTAAGTTATTAAAGTTCGTGGGGTATGCAAGGAGCTACAAAAAACAAAGTGTCACAGAAGAAAGTGTACAGAGTCACATTTAAGTACGTCACTTGGTGATTAGGCATACAGCATTTAAACTTGAAATACGAAATGAAATTGAGAAGTATATGCTGCGGGTGGGGTGACTCACTTAGGGTAAGAATATCAATTTATTACGTGTAACCACTTAATGCTTTTTGTTACAGTTGGTCAATTTAATACGAAATCAAAGTATGTAGTATCTCACAAACAAAATAGTTACAGCATAAAACACATACGAAGTCACTCATAACGATTTCCATGAGAATTGTTGGAGTCGTTTTTGAGGAATGACTAAAACATGCATGAGGATGCACGTTATAAAAAGGATGAAATCCTTTGAAAGCGATCGAGAAAATATATGATAACTAGAATATATCGTCGGCTCAGAGCAAGAGTAGAATATGAGGAAAAAAAGAGTTGCCTATTAAATTGATTTTAAAATGTGCTATTTTTTCAATGCTGAATATATAAGGCTGTAGTTTAGGGATTTCAAAGAAGACATAAAAATGTCCGAGTGTTTCACTAAATAAAGGCACATGTTAATATTAACAAGACCGAAAACTCATTTTCGGTTTTTTTTAGATGTCTTACTGTTGCTAAGAGGCGACGATATGATATTGAGAAGATATATGAACGAGAAATATAAGGCGAGGAAATGGAAGATGGAGGACATTTTTTTAAAAAATACAATCAATTGAAAATAAATCATGATTGATTAATAAATATTAATCAATACTATTACATAATTGTTAAAAAAATATTATTTATAATTTATTTTTAATAAGAACTAACAATCTATAATTACTATTAATAATAACAGTTAATATTTATCGTTATTTTTATTGGTAATAATACTTATTTATTATTTTTTTTAAATAATTATTTAATAAATAAAATTTCACACATTTTACAGATTTGAAGTAAATACAAATAGCTTTGAAATAAACGTGATTTTTTTTCTATAAAAAGGAATTTAACCATAAAGAGGAAATGATTGTTTTTTAAACAAAACAAAAATATTTTTGTGAATGTGCAATAATTCCACGGACCGCTTTAGATTCACTCGCGGACCACCGGACCACGAGTTAGGAATCGCTGATAATAACCAATCCATCCATGTAAATGTACCTCCTTCCACTGGAGTGAAGACTCGATGGTAGAATGGAACGATGTACGCCGGTTCGATCCCCAGCGTATGTGTAGCGATCTGGTAACAGGAGGGTTGTCACAATCGCTCCTTTCACGCATTAAAAAATACTCACAATGTATAGCAGACTGGTGCACATTAAACACGTTGCTGTCCAATGTCCTCATTCCTATTCAAGTTGCGTGGGGTGCAAGCTCAAGTATTGACCACGTCATCTGACCATGATTCCAAATGACGAAACAATTGTTGTCGTCATCTGATTATGGTTCCAAATGACGATCGATGTGTTTTCGGGTTTTTCCTTCGGGACATATTCTAAAGAGTCACCAATACCCCACTTTGCAGTTCTAGTGCGACGCTAAAATTCAACCAACCAAACCACACTTCCTCTAAATTAATTCGCCGTTTACACCTTCTCTAAAAGAAGAAACAAAAATTCGGAGGTGGATGAAGAGGTGGAGAATCTAATTTCCGTTCAGGAGGAAGGTAATCGCCTCCTTTAAAGGCAGGGGGGGGGAGATTACCCCAAGGGGGGAGGGTAATTCAATTGCGGAGGGGCGTAAGTAGATTACCAGCGCCCCTGATTTCCGCGGAACGAGGCGCCCCGGAAAGATTCCGCCCTCGCTTTGGAAGCGTGAAGTTCGTTTTTTTCTCCTTCTTCTGATGGTTGTGAACCGTCGTCGCAGTCTCTAAAGTGTAATTGATGGAGAGGATTAAAAGACCTGGTTGTCGAGGGAACGGTTAATACAGGTTATCTCGTTTCGATACGCTTGGTATGTGTGTGTATTCTGAATGATCTAATCCCTTTTGAAAAGACAGGTAGGGGGTTGTAAAATGTGGATACTTGACAGCCAATAGGAGTTTCGAAAATGAACGATTTTAAGAAAGCTTTGTTTGACTTAAAACTTTTAAAGATGAACGTCATCAGATATGTTATTTCAGTGGTAAAGGTCCCTTTTGCGGGTCTCACACACAACGGATCTTCATATGTAAGGTATATAAAAAAGAGCAGTGACGAATCGTACTTTTGCCTCATAAATATTAGCGTTTTTTTAAAAAAAATCTGGGTTTAAAAATAATTAGATTCCAAGCAGTTTTTAAATGAGAAGTTGGTAGTGCTGCCAACTATGGGTAGAATTCTTTACACGGATTGCCATCTCTGAGCAGTTGCAACGAATGTGTATGTGGAGGGGGGGGGGAGGTGTTGTTCATGCGATAATTATCTCACCGGCATGTTAGTAAGTTTATAATAATAAAAATGTATCTATCTGGATCGCAAAACACCTACTTCCACTGCGTAAAAAAGTCTGAAAATGTATATATAAGTACTATTCATCTTCAAAATATGCACTTGAGGCTCGAATTTGTAAAATTCTGTTTTTTTTTCTTCTGCAAATGATAACGACAACTTTAGAAATATTTCTTAAAGAAACATCTTAAAAACAATATTTCCAAAATCTGATAAACGTACCTAACTATAATAACGATAACTTTAAAGTCCTTTTTCTCAGTGATGACTGTTTTTTTACATTTGATCAAGTTCAAATTTGCTACAGTATATTTTCGAACCTATTACTTTAATTTGTCTTTAGGAATTAGTAATATATAGATTACATTTGTTTTAGAAATTTTTAAAAAACTAGGGGGCTCCGCCCCCTGCTCCGCTAACGCTCCACCAACCCCCGGAGGATTGCTACGCAATCCTCTTTAGTTTGCTTCGCAAACCAATACCGGCTTCATACACTGTAGGCAATGACAATGTGTCCTAACAACAATACTTTTTTTAGTTATGTAAATTATTACTGGCAGAGCCGTCACACAAATTTATTTTTAGTATGTTGAGACAAGAAATTTCCCAACTTAACGATCCGAAATTCCGAACTTGAACGATTCAAAATTCCCAACCTAAGGACATCGGGTACCAGCTGAAGTGTTGTCCTCGTTATCTGACCACTGTTAACAATATGAGGCATCGTTCCCGGGTCTTTTCTTTGAGAAAGGCCTCGAACCAAAGCGTCCTTGATGTAGTAAGTAAATACGTACCAATAACCAATCAAGGACGCTTTGTTCGAACCAACGATAGTAGTTCAATGTGCAGCTGTAGTGCGACGTTTTTTAACCAGACCACACTTAACGATTCGAAATTCACAACGCAACAGTGCTAAAAAAAATTCCCAGTTCCAACTTATAAGACATTTTCAGCTTTTTTATAGGTAATATTAAACAGTTCTTTCGAAAGTATTGATATGTCGCACGCATGTTCCAATGCAGTGGTCCGTTTTGAGGTCTAATTTAAGTTTCATCTTAATAAAAGTTGGGCAATTTATAGTAGTCCGTCGCTTTCCTTTGCTAATAATATTAATTTGCCTGAGTCATAAATTCTCCCAACTCAGAGATTTTTAAAACTCGAAATTCCCAACTTTTAAGGTTTCAAGTTTACAGAGGGGGGGGGCATGCTTCCCCCCAATCCCCCCCCCCCCCCCCCCATAACTGGACAAACTCAACTGTAGAACTGCTTCAACGCAATTGTGCTCATTGAAAAGCGAAACATGTGTAAACAAACAACAGCATAAACGCGCCAAAAATAAATAGGCTTAATCGCCAACTTATATTTATATAAAGTAAGATAATTGAGAATTGGCGCTAATAATAATTCGCCGTTGGCAGCCAAATACACGTTGGCATTTTGCCAATGTTGGCATTTCCTTCCGGAGTATCTTTTAATAATATTTATAGTACTTCACATAAATAGTTACATCTAATTTATTTTTTAAGATAGAATTTCAGTATTGATACCATTCAAGAAAGAAAGATTTTATGAACATAACTATATTTTTTTAACGGGAAAAAAGTATACTTTTGAACTACTTAGAGCAGTTTTAATTTATCACTTAAAATTTTACGCGTAAAATTGACGATTATTTCAGACATTTCGTCAATTATTTAAAAATTTATAACTACAAAACTAAATCGAATTTTTACAAACGCTCTGGATCATTTGTAGCCAATAGTTTAATCTGTATCTCTAATTTTTTATTTATTTTTTTGTTGAAAATTGAAAGACAAGTATCTAAAAATGTATGAATTGTGTCCGAAATTTTCAAAAATTATGACTTTAACATAAAATAACGTCTAATATACTGATCGTATTGAAAAAAGAAAATATTCATCTTATTACCCAAACATTTCTTAATAAACTGGCATAATTTCATAATTTTAGGACATTTACTTTTTGAGATGCAAGCGGAACAATGAGACAAAAAGTCGCAAATTAAAATTTTTTCGAAATATCCGACATTTTTATCCTTCTTCGCTATTTTTTATACCTATCTTAATTAACCATATCTAATTTAATTGTAAAGATAGAAATATAATCTTTATAACATCAGAAAGAAGAAGTTTTAACGAACATTAATATATTTTTTTGAATAAGAGAATATGTAATTTTAAATGACTTATAGCAATTTAGAAATCACGTTTCAAAAATGAGGGTGAAAAAACTTCAAAAAGTGAAGCGTGTTTAAATGTTTCAAAAATTTATAAATCCAAAACTAATTCGAATTTAAAAAAATGCTTACTTGGATTTCCAGTTCAATCCTATTTCTACACTCCCTAAAAAAATTGGATCTCTCCTCTTAATAGTGTTTCAGAAACTCGACGGACAAAATTAGTTGTAAGCGAAATTTTATCAACGACGACTTTAATATTAAATAACTTATAAACTAATAACAGTATTGAAACAAAAATATATTCTTCTTATTTATCAAACATTTCTTAACAAATTCACTTAATTTCGTAATTTTAGGACTTTTACATTTTGAGATACGATCTTAATAACATTGAAAGAACTGAAAATTCCCCCTAGTACTTACTTTTTCCCCCTAGGGCTTACTTTTTTTTAAAATAGAGAGATAGTTTTAACAATGAAATTAGCGATTTATTTTTCAAAAAAATGTTTTGAGAATAACAAAAATCTGTGCAGACTTGCTAACCACAATCTTTTGTTTATAAAAACGCAAAACTAATTTTTTTCAAAAAATATTTTCTTGACTAATATCAAAAATAAAAAAAGTAACTTTTTTGTAATTTTATATTATTCTTTTTTTAAATGCTTGACTTTGTGATTATGTTAATACGCTTTGCACACATACGTGAAGGAAAATATAATGATATCTGCAAAATTAAAGAAAATATGTTCTATACCACCTTAACGTTAAGTACAGCCGGGGAAAAATAACGAATCACCAATGATTATTTCGTTAGTTTTAATAGTAGAGCTAAACTTAACATACCATTTTGTATGGAATAAAGTCTACTACACATTTATATACAAAAAATTTGCATAGGGGACTATCTTCATATTAAAATCCGCACCAACTTTAAAATTTCCAATAGCAACACCCAATTTTGATTCAATATTTAGAAGCTACGACAAAATTTATCATTGAATATCAGTTTGCAAGTCATTTGGTTAAGTAGTTTTTTAATTATGAATATCGAAAGTTTAGAACTCGTAATGTTAAATGAATTTCTTAAACTTTTAATCATCTTTCGAAATAATAATTTTATTAAGCCGATATTTTTATCTGTGTTACTACTAAGCGACCCAAATAAATTATACTAACTTTCATTACTTATATGTATATATTTTAATTTTATTTAAATTAGGATATTAATATTCATAAAATTTATGAATTGCAACCATGCTATATTTTGATAATGATGGATTCAGAAAAACGCTTTATATGCATATATCAAATTTCATGATTTTACTCTTTGTAGTTTTTTTTGCTATATTTAAATGTGCATCAAATGATCATTTCAGGGTCATACACAAATTTAAATCTACAGAACTTAACAGAAATCTTCACTAAATTTGAGAATTAAAAGCGCTGTGATCGTGTTGGCATAAAGTTCTAAATTCTTATATAAATGCGAGGGGTATACGGGAATGGGGGAATAAATGACCACGGGAAAAGAAGAACAACAGCTGACGCCAAAACATTTTCTTCCCGCGTCTTTCAGTTCGCAGTCCAACTAATACCTTGTTCAATGTTGAGGTAGCCAATCAAATAAGATCGATAATATTGTCTAATATCTCTGCACATAAATGTAGGAAGGAAACTAACGAAAATTTATATTTAGATTATTTTGAGGGCGGGAAACATTTCTGCACTATCAAAAGTAGGTGTTGCTATTGAAATTTTAAAGTTGGTGCGGATTCGAGTATGAAGATAGTTCCCTATGCAAATTTTTTGTATATCAATGTATAGTAGACTTTATTCCCTACAAAATGGTATATTAAGTGTAGCTCTACTATAAAAAATAACGAAATAATCATTGGTGGTTCGTTTTTTTCCACCGGCTGTACCTTAACGGGTTCCTTAGCAACGCGGGGCCACACAGGTAGTACAAACATTTAAACGCTCAATATATATAAAAGAGAAAATTTTCACTCGTTTTTAAGTCTCTTACTAACAATACCACCAGGAAAGTGAAGTTTGGAAATTTATATATACAGTAAATAAAACTGGTTATTTAGTGTTTCAATTGAACAATTTTAGGGGCTGAAAAAAACTATTTTTGGTTTTGACTCAATCTTAATAGGATTGGCTCAAAAGGATTTAAAATTTTATAAGGAAACTATTTTTACTAAAATGCATATATGTTCTTGGAAGAGCATTTCAAAGCAATTCCATATTCACTTGCGCTATTCGGTAGGCTGAGCATAAATATGATTTATAGCTAGCTACACATAATTATAGACCTACTAAAAACTCTCAACAAGTATCTTGAAAAATTAAAATCCTTGAAAATAAACAATATATAAAACTATATCCCAGTCACATTCTCATTATAACTACACTTTTTTTTATACTCCATCTACGAAAACAAACATTTCACGACATTTTATACTTTTTATTGATGGGCTTGGGGGCATAAGAAAAAGCTTTAAAGATTAAGCTAAGCTTTAAAAAGGAGCTTTTGAAAGATATGTAAATTATTTCACGATAAACCGATTTCTCAAACTTGAAAATGGAATTCGAAGTACTTGAGCGATAATAATATATTTCAGTAAATGGACGATATAAAATGCCTTATTAACACTGTAATACCCTACAGGAAAGAATTTATTTACATAAATCTTTGTAAGAAATTATTGTTTTCAAGTCAAAATTTCAATGTAAAGTGTTTGGTATTTATACACATTTTGAGGACAGCGGGGTTCCATAAAAAGGTTTTGACCATTATTTCTTATAGTAATGTTATTATGGCGCCACGTCAATTTTTCGTTCGTTTGCAGTTTGGATACGTTTTACAAAACTTTTTTAAAAAAAATATTATAAAGCTTATATTCTTCATAATTTAAGTTGACATAATCAAACTAATTATTCAAGCTAAAAGCCATTTCGTCAAAATGGCTTTAAAAATAGTAAAATACAAATGCAAACGCAACATATTTTTGTAAACAAACTTTGATGTTGCCATTTCGCAGAGAGAAATACATCGTTTTTCGATAGCGCGTAAGAAAATTATATAGATCGATTTTCGATCGTTTATCATTATTGAACTTGTATCCGTATTGTGTGTTATTTTCTTCCCGTGCGCAGTATGGGGATTTTAGTTAACATAATATAGTAGTAAGATATTTATAAAAATGCTATGTCACATCAAATGTTTTAAATCTATATTTTAACTAGTTGATCACCATTTATAAATTTATATTAAAAAAAATCAGTTTAAGAGATAAACAAAAGAGTGAAGCAGGCATAGATTATAAGAATTTCGTTGACAGTGGGTAAACAACTGAACCTGCAACATGAATGAAAAATCTGCAGTACGGAAAAATACCATAAATTAGCTTCTAATTAAGCTCATTCTGTCATGTAATAAAATTCTGGCGTTTTTATTCTTTATCAGATGAAAGAGAAAGAAGTTCAATTATGTCCTTTTCCCCTGTTGCCAACACGGACAAAGAAATCCGCCCTCAAAAAGCGTTCCATCACTTTCTCTTGCCACGCCCCTTTCAGAAAACGCGTTATTGTCCGGAGAATCGTTAGAAGCAGTGGCGCAGGCGGGAAAAGGGGAAAAGCAGTGGCGCGGACAAAGTCTGAGTTAAAGGGGATTTATTTTTGCGCAATCTCATACGTGTAAATTAAAATAATTAAATGTAATTATTCAAATTAACACTGCAGTAGTGATGCCTTTCACACAGTGATGGGTACATGCATTGGAAATACCATGGCGGCGTTACTGTGGCAATAATGTATATATTTTAGCTAATTAATATTTCCATATCGTTTATTAACCTTTTGCGGACAGGAGGTGATTCCCATGCACCACTTGGTTTGATACGTCAACTCGGGAGGTGATTGTCATGCACCACTTGGTTTGATGTGCCAACTGGACAGGTGACACTCAGTTGATGCATCAACTCTCAAAGTCACTCGGTTTGATGTGTTTTTATTATCAATTGTTAACATTTAGCGGTCGAGAGGTGATTTCCATGCACCACTTGGCTTGATACGTCAACTCGTGAGGTGATTCTCAGGCACCACTTGGTTTGATACGTCAACTCGGGAGGTGATTGTCATGCACCACTTGGTTTGATGTACCAACTCGAAAGGTGACACTCAGTTGATGCATCAACTCTCAAAGTCACTCGGTTTGGTGCGTTTTTATTATCAATTGTTAACATTTTGCGGTCGAGAGGTGATTTCCATGCACCACTTGGCTTGATACGTCAACTCGTGAGGTGATTCTCAGGCACCACTTGGTTTGATACGTCAACTCGGGAGGTGATTGTCATGCACCACTTGGTTTGATATACCAACTCGAAAGGTGACACTCAGTTGATGCATCAACTCTAAAAGTCAATTGGTTTGATGCGTTTTTATTATCAATTGTTAAAGTTTAGCGAAGTTGATACTCATGCACCACTTAGCTTGACGCGCTATCTCTTAAGCTATGAAATAATTATAAAAATATAATTTTGTGCATTTAACTCTATGACGCTCAAGGCCGTATATATACGTCCAGGGATCTCCAGTTTTTCTGGTATTGCACCAAATTTTGAAATTCATAAAAATACTTCATTTTACACTATTTAATTTTAATTCAAAGGTTTGAAATATTATTTACAATCTATCTCCTTATAATTAATTAAAAAAAAATTAAATATAAAATGACATGCCCAGGAAAAATTATTTGAAATTCCAAACAGTGAAAACAACTTTATATTTCCGAAAATTGTTTACGCGTCAGTGATTAAGGAGCTTATCTTCAAAAGAGAACGTTGCCATGGTTGGGCTTCAGCAACCATATGTCACGAACCCGAATGTCACGATCGAATGTTGCTGACGACGAAAATCAAGTCACGAAATTCAAAACATCAATCTCTATTGTCCCAATTTGAAGAGAATTGCTTGAATTTCGTTGCCAAGCAGAGTCCATTAAGTCTAGTGTATATATCAGGCCGGAAAACGTCCTCCCGTTTGTACATAAGCTTCTTAGAGGGCCTCAGAGGCATCGAGCCCCCACCTTTTCTACGCCCATGTGATTCAGATGACGAGAACTCGCGCGCAGAGTTACCCTAATTACTTTTCCTAAACAGCTCATTGTTCGAACTCATCCAACTCGAAATTTAGAACTCAACTCTTCGGATGGCACATGGAACGAAGTCAACAATTTTAATGCACAATTCGAAACCGATTTAAAAAGAAAAGTTTGGCAAGGCGCAAATAATCCGAGAGACACTTAATGACAATGATAAGGGCACAATGCTTTCTCAAACCTAAAAGCACCCGTCCAAAAGAAAACCCAATGCGAAAGGGGGGAACTTCGAAGAGAAGACCTATCGCATTCCACATCCCCACCAAAATAAATGCGTCGTTAAGTAGTCCATCGTTAAGACCCCGCCCCCGCATTGTACACCGAAGCTAAATTAAATGAAGGTCGCCCCAGCTGTTACAAAAAAACCAACAACAGCTTTCCCAACAGGTAACACTGTTCCGAAACAAGTTGATTACCTGCCACCTTTTCTTCAGAGTCACCAAAAGATATGCTTTTATTTATAAAATGTTTTAGGGGGGTCGTTCATATATGACGTCACGCACCCGGGGGACTGTTCTGCGTGATATGGGGAAGGTGAGGGGGTAGACGGAACATAATGTATCAATTTTTCTGTTACAAAACTCTCAGAAATAACACTCTCAGTTTTTGGGATTTCCGAGATCGTCCAGGCTACTTTAATCAATTTTGATAATCGTTACGTCATTGAATTGTTAAACCCCCCTTTGATTTTTGACCCTGCGAAAATATAACTCGCCTATATAGCTGTTTTGCTCCATGGCGTAAATCAGGCTACACATGCGACGAATCTGAACAAGTGGAGTATCAACAGAATGAGAATTCCCCGAAGGAGTGACGAATCGCATGTTCATCTCATAAATATCAACAATTTGTTTAAAAAATGCGTTTAAAAGAATTATTGAATAAAGAAACATTTAAAAAAAATATTTTCTCCACGATCTAGCTAGACCTTGCCCCTTGGTAGCTTGGTCGATGGCGCGCGAGAATTTAGAGCAATAGGTTGTGGATTCAGTCCCGACGGGGGCTATTTAAACTTTAAAAAATAATGCATTTGCCTTCACGAGTTTCCAAGCAATACTAAAATTAAGTAATTACCATATATTCCTTATATATAATTAATATACTCTTAACAATAGGTACTCATAAATAAGTAAAATGCACTTATATTTGAGTACATTCGATGCTTATTATAGCTGTACTTAAAATTGAGTATAATGAATAACAAGAGTAAATGCTAACCTACATAGGCTGCCTGCTTCATAAACCACTTTCAATAAATATCAACAGTTACAACTAAGACTTACCGGGAATCGAACCCAGATCTTCAGGCACCGCAGCCCAATGCCTTATCCGTTAAACTACCAGGCCGACTTAAAGAAGTTATAAACAGAAGAAATGATAAAAAGGTGCGACGAAAAAATGGGAAGTAAGATAATTGAGTTGTAATAACTCAATTTCCACTTAAGCAATCGACTTCAAATAATGTGGAAAATCATCTTCTGAAGAACTATTTTAAGTTTGTATGGTCGGTTTGGTAAGATGGCTTGAACAAGAGCTCAGATTAGCAATTTTAAATCACACTGCTCATTTTTCAGAAACCACGGTTCTTTAAAATTTTAGTATGTCATCGCTCATTTACGATGCAACTGTACTTAAAGAAAAACGAGTAGGTTCAGGTACTCATTTTTAAGTACCTTTTTTTATAGTGACCAATACCTTAACCGTCTTATGAAGTTATCTAGTTGTAGTACTAGTGAACGATATGAAAAACCTACTGTAGATAAAATCTGTGTCCAAAACCTTTTGTGATGTGGGGGTTGTAAAAGGCTAAAGTGACATGGGGGAGGAGGGGTTAACATGTCTGAAAATTGCATGACGTAATAAATGAGCGCTCCCTTACAGAGGAGATGGGGGCTCCACGTATTTCAGCGGAATGTTCGCAGCTTGTGTAGCGCAGAAGTCGTTTTTTCATCGTTTGACAGATGGTGAGAGGGGATTTCACGACGGTGGAACAATGGCGGGTGTTGTGTGCGAGGGAGCAAAAATACAAAATTTGGACACGAAAATAAACCGACTTTCGGAGCGACCCATCTACAGTGCGACTGTTTTGTCACGACATTCAATCTCTGAAATTAACTGCGATGCTCAGTTACTCAATTAACTGTGATGTTAATTAGTCAGTGGCGGATGGGGCTGTTTCACGTGAATGAGTCTTTAAAATAGGTGCGTGAGACACCTCAAGCGATATAAAAGTTGAAACTAACAAGCCCATTAACTCCAGGGGGAATCAGCGTATGAGGATATATTACATACCATCGTGTAGGGAAGAATAGACCGCGTCGATCAGGTTGTTCAATAATTCATTTCCATCTCTTACCTTCGAACTGTGTGGGAAGGGAAGGGAATTGCAGCGTCCTGGAGTTCATCCACTTTTCTTTCGGTTCCAAGAAATCGCAAAAGGCATGCACCACTTCAACCAGTGTTTACATCTCAAACCAATGAGAGATCGACAGCGAAAGAGGCCCCACGCAGGGAGCGGCCGCATTAGAACAACACTGACTGAAGAGAAACATTCCCAGCCAAACTGCCAAAGTAATATCACGCTCTTCTGTGTGCTCCTCATGTAATTGCAATAACATTAATTTATCCTTTAAATGTAAATTCTTAACTTTTATAATTGCATTATTAAATGTTATTTGTTTTCTAAATACTATGGCATTCATCAACTTATTCATTGCCTACTCAACCTTCTGATATTTAACGGAGTTAACAATAGCGTGGCCACACAATCAAACAACAAAGGCCACCGCAGAGTCAAATTCCGGGAATACTCCGCCTGATTTTGCCCCTGTAACTTACGTTCTAATGGAAGAATTGCGGCAAATGTGTGTTTAAATTGAAAACAAAATGGCCATTTTTACAAGTATAACTGTCTAGTTTAAACCCTTTGCGTGAAGATTGGGGGAGTGGAATGTGTGACGATTTGTCGAAGGTCCAGAAGCCAAAACATCGTACTAAAGTGTCATTCCGACAAAAGAAACTTAAACAAATTGAAACAGCAGTTCAATGGGAACAAAATGATAGCAAGATGTCGAAACTCAACACAAGTGCGGAGAAATCTAGAGCTTACCGATAACACAAGAAAGAGCAAGTCGAGCAGATGCAAGTGCAAAGTATTCGCGAACTAAAGATTATGGTACAGTGGGGAGGGGATTGGCTCGCCCAACTTTTGTGAGTAAAGGGTATATGGGGAGGGGGGGAGAGGGGGTGGCTAATATTTCGTAAAAAAGGGATTTGGATTGCTGGGTGCAGGTTCAGTTTGACAAATATTAAAAAAACCATTCGATTGCCATTTCGATATGAAAGTACGAACAGCATTAAGCACTTAATTTATATATAAAAAAGACACAAAGTTTAAAATAATATAAATTGAAAAAATCTCCTTAAAACTATTTGCTGTAAAGTGGATTGCTTGTCAAGTGTTAACTCTGTCTCACCTAATGGCAGACAATATCAGATGATGGCAGGAGTTGATAACTCGGGAGTATTAGAGAGGTAACACACTATATTCGGGGACAACCTAAGTTGAACCTGAAGCGGAAGATATATGTATAAATATTCAATTGCTTTAGGCTCAACTTAGGTTGTCCCCGAGCATAGCGTGCATACAGAAAAGAAATACAAATAAACAAATGCGATTAAAAAAGATATTTCAAAAGTCTGAGCTATTTATCACTGAAAGGTAAAAAACAGTTTGTTTTATTGTAGGAGTATTGGATCTGTCCGTGTCAAGGAAAGTAAATAGGTTCCACAGAAAAAATATGTTTGTTTATAAAGGGTTAACCCCTGACGATAGAGATCGTAACTATGCATCCAGGAATCTTTCGTTTTTCTAGCAATGCACCCGATTTTTAAATTGATACACTCCATTACTAAAAATGCTCTCCATTTTACAATATATTTTTTTAATTTAAAGGTTTGAGGTACAACTTACAAGCTATATCTTTACAATTAATTAAAAAAATATCAAATATAAAATGACATGTCCATGGAAAAATTATTTAAATATCCAGGCAGTGAAAACTACTTTACAATTGCAGAGATCGTATGAGCGTCAGTTGGGTTGAGGAACGAATCTGGTAAGATAGTAACGTCCTATTGTAAAGCTTTCAAAGACAAGTTTTTTTTAAAGTTAAACATATAAATATTTAAATAAACTATTAAACCAAATTTTTATTGAAACACTTTTTAGATTGATTTATCTCAAAAATTTCTTTTAGAAACCAGAAGTGTGTTTTTAGGACTCAAAGCAACCGAGTTTCCAGGTAATAATTTTTTCATTGATAAAATTCACCCATTCATTGAAGTAAAAGTTAAAAACTATTTAGAAATGCATTACTATAGTACGAGTTACTCACGATCGACCCATAATTATCAGCTTAGATGATTATTTGCAAGGTCTATGGACTTCGTACACGCTTAATCTACTTTTTTCTATCTCTAAGCTGTTTTATCTCGTATTTTTCAAACTATCCTTTAAGTTTTCCACTTTTGGTGCGACACATTCGCTTTCTGATGACGTGTGACGCATCAAGTTCACTTGCACCACCCTAATACCACGAAATAACCAATAACACAACGACTAACCAATAAAACTAGGGATGAACCGGATAGTGGTTTTGCCGGATATCGGATATCCGGCGCACATTACAAACCGGATATCGGATATCCGAACTAGATTTTGCCGGATATCCGGCAGTTTATTTTTTTTAAAAATAACTTCTCATACACACTAGAAAAAACGGAAATCGGTCAAAAATTGAAAAATATTTTTTTATTCTGTAATATTTCCCAATTCCTTATCTTTAAAGGGATACCAAAATTGAATAAACATTCAAGAAACATTTTATTTACAAAGGGTTATTCTAGGGTGCTGCTAGCAATGGTCGTATGTTTTGTACATTTTACACTTAATTTCTGAATAATTGTAATTTTACCATATGCCATTTCATTCCAAACATGAAAACTCAAGTTTGCTTAAACTTTTGAGAAATGTATTTTTTTTATTCAACTTTATATTATTTGTGAGATGTGATGACCCTCCATCATAACGAT